>CAJINU010000009.1:19684-141163 GCA_905178165.1 Amoebophrya sp. A25 | reverse complement strand
TCAAAAATTTTGGGATCTTAGCACTTCAAACTCTCGAGATTCACTCTCAAAATGGCGAAAAATGTGGAAAATTTTCGAAATTTGAAAAAACGCGAACCCAAGGAATTAAATTCCAAGCAAAGGGCTTAAAATCAAAAATTTTGGGATCTTAGCACTTCAGACTCACGGGATTCACTCTCAAAATGGCGAAAAGTGTGGAAAATTTTCGAAATTTGAAAGACGTGAATCCAAGGAATTAAATTCCAGGCAAAGGCCTTAAAGTCAAAAGCCTTGGGACCTTAGCACTTCAGACTCACGGGATTCACTCTCAAAATGGCGAAAAATGTGGAAAGTTTTCGAAATTTGAAAGAACGCGAATCCAAGGGATTAAATTCCAGCGAAAGTGCTTAAAATCAAAAACTTTGGGATTTTAGCGCTTCAAACGCACGGGCTTCACTTTCAAAATGGCGAAAAATGTGGAAAATTTTCGAAATTTGAAAAAACGCGAATCCAAGGGATTGAATCTCACGGAAAGGGCTTAAAGTCAAAAGCTTTGGGGTCTTAACGCTTCAAACTCCTGCGCCCCAATCTCAAAACGGCGACAAAATTTGGAAAATTTTCGAAATTTGAAAAACGCGAAGCCAAGGCATTGAATTTCGGGGGCAAGGGCTTAAAGTCAAAAGCTTTGGGATCTTAAGGCTTCAAACTCACGGGATTCACTCCCAAAACGACGAAAAACGTGGAAAATTATCGAAATTGGAAAAACGCGAAGCCAAGAGAGTTTTGGGATCTTAGCCCTTGACTTCAAACGCACGAGATCCAATCCCAAAACGATGGCAAAACGTGGAAAATTCTCGAAATTTGAAAACGCATATCGCTTACGTCTTTGCCTTGCTTAGTTTCTTATTTTGGGGAGGGGGGGATCCTAGTGGGAGGGATGTTGTCGGACGCTCCAAGCTAGTAAAAATATGCTGATGGATAAGTTTTGTTCTCATTTGAAAGTACCAGTATTTTTTAAGTAAAAATACTTAATACTAGGTTTAGAATGTTGGTGCTGCCTGACTGACTGTTGAAAAAAAAGTTAATTAGTGATACTCATACTAGAAAATCTGCAAGTAGTGAAGCAACTACTGATAACGATTGGAAAAAGAACGATGAAATCGAGAACGAAAAAAACTATTTAAGTAGGTCTAAGATGTCTTCTTGTCATCGGTTGCGTTGTCATCGGTGTCCCGCACCCCTCCTCGGACTTGACGCTGGATAACCTCGTTGCCCAGCTCCGGTCTCGCGATATGAAGAAACAGGAAGCCCTATTCATGTTTGTATTCAAGAACTTCATCGTCATCTGAAACTAAAGTAGAGCACTCACGAGCAGTAACGGTCGTGCTGGTGTTCTTCTGGTAAAAAAGTAGTTGTGCCAATACGTTTCTTGTAGGTCGTGCTGTAAAAGTAAAACTAGAAGTTGTAAGTAGTACTAAAATCAATCTGTGCTGTTGTAGTCTGTTGCATCCTCGTCATAAATGTATCCTTCTTCTTTTTTGTGGATTTTCTTGGCGTCGCGCAACCGAACTTGTCGCTCTGCGCCACACGCTAGCATCTCTTCTTCCCCTAGTAGTATGCGTGTCGCGCCCACCGGGCCTGGTAATGTCACGGTCGGAAGGTCTCTTTCATTAGAAGGCGATGCATGATTGATATTCTTGCAGTGATGTTGTACTTATTCTTGCATTCTACAGAGTAGAAGATTGAATTTGAATCGATTTCGATTCAACCAAACAGTAATACATAGATGACAAGGGCAAGATCGATCATTCCTATCCATTACTTAAGTATGAGTAATTGTTCGTGTTCCACTTCCGTAAGTTATATCTCTATGGAGCTCGCTCGTTGCTTGGTGCTGTCCACCACTGCGTGAAGATACTTGGTCACGCTCACGGTCTCGCTCAATCATGTTCATCATGCGGTCACCTCCTGGTCTTGCTATAATATCCATATTGTTAGATGATCTCCCTCCTCCATGTTGTCCATCGACGCCAGGCCTTGTTATATAAGAACCACTGTTGCTGATGTTCTTGTTATTTCTATCCCCACCACCTCTATGTGAAAGTTGATCCCCACCTTGTCCTTGGTGTCCCTGTCTACTGTGACTGTCTTGTCTTCCTCGTCGCAATGGAGGACCACCGCCCCGTCGCAATGGAGGACCCTGGACCTGGAGGTCCTCTTGCTTCATCGTATTCGTAGAACCATGTTGATGTTGATGGTGCGTTCTGGACATTGGTGAACTTCTAGCACTACGGTAAGAGCTTCCGTCATCACGTCCTTCTGAAATCCTTGACCCACGAAGGGAACGCGGAAGTCTTAGTACAGGTACTACATTAGACGAGTTAGAAGTATAATGAGCTCCACCAATTCCTCCCGCCCCTGTACCAGTTGCAGTTGTGGTGCCCCCCCTTTCTGAGTCGTTTGTCCTGGCTGTCATCGGCTCCTTCGTCGTTGTCGCGGTAGTAGCAGCTGCAGTGGTGGCAGAAGTTGATGGACCAGGCGGAGCCTCGTTATTATTAACCGCTAATGCAGCTGCGCGTCCAGCAGCAGCTTGCTTCATTCGATTGGCGAGCAAGTAAGGAGATATCTTCGTCTCTGGACTGTTTGAAGATGACGTTGTCGCTGGCTTTCTTCGAGGAACCAAGACTATCCGAGGACCCGTGCGAGGTTTGTTGTTGTTCTCTCCCTGAACAACATGAACTCCCTTTTGTATTTCTTGTTCTCTTTGTTCAGCTTTTGATGATGTGCCTGTGGTAGTACTAGTTGTGACAGCAGTACTGCTTGACGTTGTAGATGATCCAGATCCCGATACCTTGTTTCCAGTGACTCCAGTCACGTGAGGTAGCTCCTGTTCTACTTTGTTAGAACTCACTACAATCCATCTTTTGCCTCATCGACTCCTGCTGTGTCAACTTTTCTTCTGCTTGGAAACAGTTCGCACCAGGTACTAAGCCCAAAGATGGATAAATATGGTGAGGCCTTAAGCTTAACTTTGGTATCCCCAGTCCTCTCACCAGGACCCTCCTGTTCTTTGCTATCCGTGAGGTGAGGTAGCTCGTCGTGTTCTTTCTTGGTATCCCCAGTCTCACCAGGACCCCTCCACCTTCTGCTCGTCGAGGTCGCAGCAACAGCATTTGAAGCTGTACTAGTACTATCATCTACATCTTTATTAAAAATGATATCTTCTGCATCAGATGCTTTCACATTCACTTCAACAGAGGTTGTTGAGGATGCTTTCACGGCTCCTGCAATAGTTGTAGATGAAGATGAAATAGTGGGCAAGGGCTGCTCCTCGTCTATTGTTAGAGGTCGTATAGGAAATCCCTCTCAGGAATCATCTGGCTCCTCGGTTTATTTTTTTGTTTTTTCCTTCCAGATGACTTGGACTTTGGAGATGGATTTCCGACACGTCGACCCTTAATATTGATGATAGTTGTTGATTTTTTTCCTCCTGGTTCTTTTCAGCGGACGCACCACTAGATGAACCTGCAGAAGCAGCTCCCTGCTCTTCTCTAAATGATGAGGATGCTGTCGTAGTTCTAGTAGTAGCAGCTTCTGTTGCGGCTTGTCCTGTCGCAGTCGCACCACATGCCTCTCGCTCAGCAGCTGAGTTGTTCATGTCATTTTGCCCTTCGTGTTGAGCAGCAGCTGTAGATGAAGTAGAAAAGGCTTTCGGTTTATTTTCGGTATTTCCAACAGGAGTTGAAGATGTGGCTTCTTTTATTTCGTCCGTGATATTATTGACAGCAGTAGTAGAAGCACTTTTTTGGTCACACGCAGACGAAGACGCACTACCAAGACCTTCTTCTGCAGAAGACATCTCCTTGTCGTTCTCTTTCTTATCAGCTTCAACATGAAAAACTACCTGTTTCTCAACTACTCCTGTTCCTTCTTCCTTCTCATCTTCGTCAGAGTCAACCTGCAATGTCTTGGCAAAGTTTCCCCTTGATTTGTTCTCATGCTTACCACGTCGCTGATGTTGAGCTTGAGGCTTGTTGTTGTTCTTATTTCTTCTATGATTTATTTGATTGTGATGCTGGTTTTGATGAGGTACGTGTTGAGGTGCTAAGCTCTTTGCAGGACTTGGCGTTCTCGATCGTCCAGTTGTACCTCCTACCGCAGATTCACAGGGGCTATCTAGTTCCAGCTTGTCGCTCAATCTGTCGAGATCATGTTGCTGGGATGCCTGATGTCTCAAGTTATGACCATGGCGTTGAAGATTTTTGTCAGGGAACGACGACTTTGCGTTGTTACTGAAAAATCTTCGAGTACCGCCACCACCACTGCCAGTCTCTAGATCTCCTGTTATCGTTGTTGTAGCACCTGTTGTATCTCCTGTCGTATTCGATGATGCATTGTATACCCGTTTGGCTCGCTTCAAGTCTGTGGTTCGACTCACTTCTCGGTCGCTTGTTTGCTCTCCTCGCGGATGCTTGCTGTTCTTGACTTCACCTGTCGTAGAAGCATTTGCACCATGTTGTGCTGTAGTCGAACCGCCATTTTGTGCTCTTGTTTTGGTGTTAGGACCTCCTCGTTTAGGCCTTAAAATTTCACTGTCATTCCCTGATAAAGGACTTCGTTGACTTTGGTCTACTCCTCCTGTAATACTATTACCTGTATGGTTTCCACCACCATTTCGCTGTCTCTTATTGTTCGTACGATGGTGCGGAGAAGCTCCATGCTTGTTCTTATTCTTGTTCTGCATCTGGTTCTGATGATTGGCCATATATCTGTTGACCACACTATTGCAATTTGGGGTGCCTATGCCTGATCCTGGTCCACCTGACGAATTGATGTTGTTGCTAAAGCTAGTAGGACCTCCACCGCCACTAGGACCTCCTCCAGCGCGACGCGGAAATGTCGATCTATGCCTCGTACTCGCTGGAAATGTGGAAGTCTCCGAAGTAGAAGGACCACTACTAGGATTGATGTTAAGTGGATTCGATGAAGAAGATGCATCTGTTCCCTGCTGATTCATTCCACCCGCAGCTCCTGCCGCACCAGAGGGGTCACCCTGTTGACCTCCACCTCCCTGTTGTACTAGTTGTGGACTCTCCAAAAGGCGATCCAATAGGCAGTCTCCGCCTTGCGTTGAGGATCGCTGATCGTCTACCACTAGGCTCGGCGTCGTGTATGCGTCGACCCAGGCAAGACAAGACGCAATACGAGACTTGTGGAAGCACTGAAATGCCTCCTCCGCCATTTCCGGCACCAACTCTAGCAATTGCCTGCGTTCAGCGTGATTCAAGGATATCCAAAGACCAGCCACTACTGGATCCGAACTGAACGCTGCCAGCATCTTCTTCATATTGCCTAGCTTGGCGCTCAACGTCGCGTCATTGCGGAACCGCTGAACTAGGAATTTGAGGTCTTCTCGGTCCTGAGCGCTTAGGTTATCTCGAAAAGCAACCACTTCCGCTACAGGGTTTACTTGATTGCTATTGCGCTGAACTTGGTCGTGCTCGTGGGGCTGTTGACCTCCGCCATGCTGGTGCTTACTGTTTGCTCCAGCTGCTCCACCACCCTTGCTCCCTCCATGGTAGTTGTTCTTACCTCCACCACATCTGTCACCGCGATGCCTTGTTCTTCCCCTGTGTAAGTGAGCGTCCGGACTCAAATTATCGATGAATATCAAGCCATCCTCCTCAACGTGGTCTCCGTCTCCTGCATTTGTTCCCTCCCCGAGCCCCACGCCTGCAGTACTGTTCCTGTTCTTCTTCGGTGTCGGCGTTTTTTTATTCGCAGCAGGCACAACCACTGGCGCTTTCCTTTTCGAGTTTTTTGACCTGGATTTACTACCATTCGTGTCTTCCGTCATTAAGCGGTCTCGCTTCATATTGTTGATGTTTCCGCTACTGTTGCTGTTCAAAGCAGTGTTTGGGTTGTTCATCTTGTGCAACATGTTGTTAGTATGGAGGTTTTCCTTGCTTAGAGTCAGCAAACCACCATTTTTGTTGGAGGCCGCGTCCCCATCATCTGTAGAGGAGGACCTTACTGGCTCTACTCCTGGGGAAGAGGATACAGTAGTTGTAGGTCCTCCAGCAGCTGGAGGTGCAGCTCCGGTAGTACCTCCAGCAGATGAACAAGAAGTAGCATTTTTAACACCCCCTGCAGCTGCACCAGAATTCGGATTTCCGGAAGTGGTGGCCGTTGTGTTGTTGCCGCTTTGCTGCACTTTCCCATCCTTGCTTTTCGATGAGATGAATTCTTCCTCTGACGATGCCGCTTCTCTTGATACCGACAGCGAGTCTGCGTTGTTCAACTGGCTAAGGCTGTTTTGTCGACTCAGAGCTGCCTGCTCGCTTGCAGGAGGAAAACGACTTCTCTTGCTGTTCCCCTTGTAGTTATTTCCTCCATGGTGATGGTTGTAATGATGCGATTAGAGCTTGACCAAATCCATCTCACCCGGCATCTTGGTCCCTGTTTTGGTTTTCCCTTCAAAACGGGGCCAAGAACATGTTGGCGGGAAAGATGGACAATTTTTGTCTACAACTCAAAACACTGCCACTGGTGCCTTAATGTGAGTTATAATTTCCTCCATGTCCTCTACTGCTTGCGGAATTCGTGCTATTCGTTGGATGAAGTAAGTGAGACGAGTTCATATGCTTGCTGTAGCCATTCTTACCTCCTCCCACATGAAGATGCGGACCACCTCCTCCAACTATATTATGCTGAAGATGATCCAAACCAGAGGAATTTTTCCCATGCTGATTCAGATGGTAGTTGTAACTTGCCGGCAGCTCGTTCAAGGCAGCTACAGAAAGACTAGTTCCACCAGAAAGACTAGTAGCTCCAGCTGCAGAGAGACCAGTTGAGGTTCCACCAAGCTGCTCAGCCAGAGCAGCTTTAATGTGGTCCATAGAACTAGTATAGGGCAAGGGCTGCTCCACTGCTGCAGACTTCGCGGGGCCCTTTGTTGATGACCCTTGTTCTGATGCAGTACCTGTACCTGCAGAAGTACCTTTGGAGGCAGCATTAGCTCCTGAAGATGTTGAGGATGAACTTTGTGCTGCAGGACCCTCCAGCACAGCTTTCTCACTCGAGTCTTTGGCAGCTACAACATCTTCACCTGAAACTGTTGTGCCACCTGTTGGCGCATCAACCGAGGGGGCTGGAGTTGCCGACGAGGCCCCTCCTTCGGCGTTTGCGGCTTCTTCATCTACTCTAGCAAGTTTATTGGTTACTCCTTCTGAATCTTTATTAGGCTCAGATGTTGACGCTGGAACATGATCACTCGATCCAGCGGTCGGTTTTTCTGTTGCAACAGCTACAGCTGACAACGAAGATGAAGTCGTCGTAGGAGCTGCAAGATTCGACACTACGTCGATTTTGACAGTACTGGCAGCACTCCTAGCTGCATCGCCTGGAGCCTCAGCATCCTCGGACGCTTCTCGCTTTTTCAGGAGTTTCTTTTTCTTCTTTTCTTCTTTCTTTAACTTTTTCCGTTTAGCCTCCTCGTCTTCGGCTGCTGCCGCACTGTGAGGCTTCAATTCAGCGAGTACAGGCGATGGAGGCCGCAGTGGGTCGTAAGGATTGCTATCCATAACCACACGCCCTGGCCACCCCTGAAGTGACAATTAGTAATAGATTCTCTAGGTAGTTTAAGGTGACTACAAATTTTTAAGTAGCTGAGGGTGAGTAGTTTTTTTTTGGTTATAAGTCAATTAAGGTTGATAAAAGAAAAAGTGACAATCAATATAGGAGGTTGATGGAGTGAAGTTACAATTCTTCAGCCAAGTGATGGAGTGAAGCAACATAACCACACGCCCTGGCCAGCCCTGGATCATGTTGGAGTGGCATCTTGATCTTCTTCAGTAAAGAATTTACAATATTATTGTCAAGGTGTCGATTAGTTGTTACTCATTCTTACTTCATGAGTTTGCAAAATATTTTATAAAAAATTGAATATAGAACACTTCAGGTTGTGGAGATGAAAAACGAGCTTGGTGTATACACGCCTGGATCATGAAGTAGTACTTTCATCATTCCTGCTTGCAGCATTGCGGCGGCCCCTGGCGCTGGTCCAAAAGGGGAGGGTGTATACACGCCTGGATAGTGGTGCGGGGGTGCTCCACCTCCTGGGTGATGTAGCAATTGAGGTGGTCCAGAGGCTGCTCTCTGCAGATGTTGATTATATCCCTGATGTGCGTCGATCATCAAATGCTGTAGTTGCTGTTGGGCCACGGGTCCTGCTCCTGGTGTTGACAATGTGCGGCCTTGGTTGAGCGCGGCTTGGTTTAGTGCCGCATGCGATGCAACAAGTGGACCGCCAGGTTGTTGATGAAGGTGAAGATGAGGATGCTGATGCGGTGCTCCTGGATGTTGCGGTGCTCCTGGATGTTGCGGTGCTCCTGGATGTGGTTGCGGACCGCCTGCGCCTGGAGGAGCAACTTGAACGCCAGGAGTGAGGTGCTGTTGCTGATGATGTGCTGCTTGATGCGCGGCCGCGGCGGCCGCGGCAGAAGCTTGTTGCTGTTGGTGTTGTTGTGCTGCTAGACTGTTGGTGTTGTTGTTGGTGTGGTCAACCATAGTTGGAGATGCTCCTGGGGTTGTGCCAGGAGGTCCTGCTGGTGCTCCATGTTGCGGTGTACCTCCAGTTGACTGATGTTGAGGATGAGCTTGAGGTTGAGTTTGAGGTCCTCCTGAGTTCAACTGATGTTGCTGATTCAACTGTTGCTGGTGCTGCTGTGGATTCGTCAGGCTTGGCGGGGGTTGGAGCACACCAGTTGCACTTGATGTGGCAGTCGCATTGGTGTTGCGGTCCTGATGTGCTTGCTGTGCTCCGACGTAGCCGCCAGGAGGTCCACGTGGGACTGGTAAAACTGCAGGATGACTTGTGGATACATTAGATAGGAATAAGAAGTACTTCTAGTGAAGATCAGCATAAGTAGAGAAGGACATCAAGGAGAACACTGCAGGATGACTTGTGGATAGATTAGAGGAACAAGAAGTACTTCTAGTGTTGATCAGCATAAGAGAAGGACAAGGTCGAGAACTTAATTTTTGCTACAGAAAACAAATAACCCGATCAATTCAATCCACTACTGCTGCTCACCAGGATGAAGCTGGTGCATACAGAAACTTCATGCTACAATTTTTCATGATTTTGAAAAAACGTTATTACAAAATTGAGCCACTACGAAGATCCCATTCTTAATGCTACCAGTGATTGAAGGCAAGCCTCGACCCCCGTGCGCTCCCGGTTGCTGCAACAGCAGCTGTTGCTGGCCCACTTGACCCGCGGCTTGTGGCGCTTTTATTGCTTGTTGTTGTTGTACCAAAACCGAACCCGGAGGACCTCCCAGACCTGGACCCACAGCGCCAGGACCCAAGCCCAAGGTCGGATGTTGATGGTGATAAGCTGTCGTAGGAGCACTTCCTCCTGGCCCTGGTGGGTGATGTTGATGTATCATTGTAGCGCTGGTAGTCGTTGTGCCAGGTTGGATACCTAGATGATCCACCATGCGGATTGGTTGGCCTCCGACCATTGGTGCAGGACCCGTTGCACCACTATGTAATACTCCAGCATGATGCTGTGGGCCAGCTGCTGAAAGCTGTACTTGTTGCACCACAGCGCCTCCTGCAGTCAAAGGTGGTGGCGGCGCGCCAGGAGTTGACGGTGTATTATTCAATAGGCGTTGACCTGGTGCGGGTCCTTGTCCCTGCTGTTGATGCTGTTGAACTCCAGGAGCACCTTGATGTTGGGGCACCAAAGTAGGGCCTTGTTGAACTACTCCCGGAGGACCGCCTTGTTGCACCTGCACATGATGTCCGAACTGAGGGCCAAGATGATGCGGCGCGCCCGCTTGCGGACTGGCGAGGTTGGGACTAGGAAGGTGCCCGTAGCCGAAAACCTGCATAGGTGGCGGGCCAATCACGGCACCCTTAGCGCCACCCGCCGCAAGGTGATCGTGCTGTCCAGGATGTTGTTTTCCACCGGGAGCTGCTAGTACACCAGGTGGCCCTTTGTAATAGGTAGGCGAATTCGTCCCGGCCCCGCCCTGGAAAGCGAATTCAACATTTTGATTTTCCATCTGCTGATTCAGTATAATTGTAATTGATTTTTGATGTGGTACTAGTACGTCTACTTCGTTCATTTTTAAGGACATTAGAATTGGATGCTAGTGGAGATAGTGCCGCAATGAATAGTACTTTCTGCATGTTATTCGTGCTCGGCGAGTTGAGATCTGGTGATGGGTGTCCCCCACTTTTGCCGTTTCTAGCTGGTAAGAAGCCTTGATCAAACGGGCTTGCTTTACCTACTCCAACACCCTTCATAGAAGTGGAGTTGTAAGCCCCGCCGATCCATCCTTTAGGCTGTATAGAAGCAGCCTTGGCTAACAGAGAGCCTTGGAGGCCTGATGCTGCTGATGCTCCAACTCCTGCGACCGATGTGGTACCTGTACCTGAGCTGGGTTCAGGCTGCTTTCCTGCAAGGAGCACACCTAGAAACCCGCCTGTGCCCATATCCTCTTCATCGTCAGATAAGGAGTCCGTGCTCCGTGCGTCTGCGCCGTCATTATTTGCGGCATCCTGAGAATTGAAACGCGAGAAGGTTATGCATTTCATCCTAGAATGAAGAAATCGACAAGAATTCCCGTTGGAAAAGTTCTACTTATCCGACGAGAGGATCAGCAATATTTTTACTAGAGTCGTCACAAAGATGAAGTAGTACCGCAGTCGTCACAAAGAGAGGATCAGCAGTTACGAGAGGGTCACCCGTCGTCACAAAGTAGGACTTAAGTAGTACCGCATCATCTTGCTGTGAGAATGGAGATGCTGGTGATAGGGCTCTTGACCGCGGCTCGTAGTCGTCACCTGGCACATAGGAATCGAAGTCGTCAAATTCATCATCTTCTTCGGCTATTTCTTGAGATGACGAGTCAGCTACGTCAGCATCTGCAGCTGGAGCAGCTATGGTTACGGAAGGGAGGACACGGCCATCTGTCTCTTGAGGAGCTTTGTTCGTGGGGGAAGACGCTTAGAATAAGCATAGGAACTTACGAAAAAAAACTCGTCTTCAACAATGGTACACATGTACTACGTCTACTCGTATTCTCTACTACGACTCGCACTGCAATAAATTCTTGCCTTTAAGAATTTTTCCCCTCTGAGACATCGAGTGTGAGTGAATGTAAATACTTAACTATCTGTTGAGGAACTACCCAAAGCGATCTATGAGTATATCATCGTGAGGATCAGGAGCCAAACTAAAAACATGGATCACGGATTCCCTTAACAATTGACAGATGGCGATGGACCGCAAGATGATGTCAAGTTTTGTAGCGGAGAGTCCTGAACCTGTCCTGCTCGGCTGACGTTTTTAATATCATTTGCACTACCCTGCGAAGATGAGGCGCCGCTGTTCACTATGGCTTTGACCGAAAGGATTGACGTTACTTCGCCGGATTCGGTACGACCTTCAGAAGAACCACCACCACCAGGATAATAAGAAGTATTGTGCTCCCCGTGGCTGTCACCACGGTCTCCGTCTCCCTCTCCTGTATAAAAATTGCTGCTGGTACTAGAATTGTTCGCGGCCGATGCAGTATGATCAACTACTCCCGCGGCTCCACTTGCAGCTGCCCCGCTTCGATCCGTGAATGATGTTGTCGCACCATGCTCCGAGAGCAAATAGCTCCCTCCAGATAAATAAAAAGGAGCCCCTCCAGCTCCAGCGGCAGGGATATTAAAGGATGGACATGAAGTTGCACCAGCTTGTTGTTCCGGGCCTCCAGCTCCCAAACCTCCGATTGTGCTGCCAGTCGTTGCGCCGCATGTCGTCGGTTTACTACCCACCGGACAACGTTTTCGGCTTTTGATCTATATATCAACACGGGTGAAGGAAATACATCGTTTTCTTTCGTGTAAATAAAGGATGAATCATGATATTTGAATTTTGCATATTGATCGGAAAAACTGTAACATCTAAATCAACTAGGTGAGCAGAGAGTAAATAATGTCAAAGCTTAAGCAATATAATCTCACAATGTCTGATATTTTTTTACGTAGCAGCAGAAATCAAGCACTAGAGGAGTAAAAAAAATGATTGATGTTGAAGATCAGCACTGATTTCTCGATAACTGTCTGGATTTCCAAAAAAGCAGCTAACAAACTTGCTGGAAGAAGGTAGGTACTTGCAAGAAAATGAAGAGGTACAAATTTACACCCGTACTACTTATCGTTATCATGTAAAAAGAATAAACTAAGATGTCAGAATTTTAGTCATGGTCTTCACGGTCACGACAGTGATAGAGAAGGAAGCAAGTAGAAATAGTTTTACCACTGTGACACGTTTGATGAATTGTGGGCTCGGGTCTTCGTTCCCCTTCGGACTCTCCTTAGCTGGCAACAGGGCTCGGCATGTCGGTATCACGCGTGTCGTGTGCTTTAGGGTACTGCTTAGAAGTTGGCCTCCACTTGCTGCTAGTTGTCCGTCTAAGAGTCCGCACGAATCTTCTAGATGACTCCCTACCCGTAACGGCTCTAGCTGATAATCGCCAACTTGAATCAAGCCGTTAACAAGTCCCGCAGCTGCTGCTACGTCTGATTGTGCTAATGAGCTGGAGCTCGCAGTAGTTGTCGTCGTGGATGAAGAAGCCGGATTTGCTGTTGTAGTCGTCGCTGTTGTGCTTGCCGAGGATGAAGTAAGAGCGGAAGGAAGAGCAGCACCGGCTGCACTGGATGAAGATGCACTTGCGCTTGCGGACGACACGGCGGCTCCTATGAGATTTGACGGTGGCGGAGGCAAACAGGAGGTAGTTCCACCTTTAATATTATTGTTTTTGTTCATAGGACCTGCAAATGTTGATCCCTTAACATCACCTGACTGTCGCGTAGAGCGTTGCGGAATGCTTAAAACGCCAGTAGTTGTGGGGACGCACACGTGCTGAGGACCTCTAGTATGGGTGGCAGCCCCTGCAGCTCCTGACCAGCACGTCGTCGGCGCTGTACTAGCTCCGGGTTCTTGCCCAAGAAAAGCAGTTGGAGTTGTTGTGAAGGCACTTGCGTCACCTCCAGGAACAGCAACATTCCCGCCAGGAACAGCAACATAATTCCCGGAAGGAACAGCAACATTCCCGCCAGGAACAGCAACATTCCCGGAAGGGGAAGTTGCTCCAGAAGTTGTTCCAGGTGCTCGTCCCGGGAACTGGGTACAAGCAGGAGCAGTAGCAGCTTTATTGCCTCCAAAAAAGAGGCTTGACTCCACACCGGGAGCAGGACTCGACTCAACGCTTGCGGGTGAAAGTCCTAAATCCAACTGAATCGAATCAATCAGATTGATTGTATCGTCTGACGCCGTCATCCTTTCGAGTTCTAGCAGGTGAATATTAAATTACGAACAAGTACTAGTTGTAGAAGTAAAAAGTGACGTGATATTTACAAGAAAGTCTAAGTAACTACTTTGTTTTTGAAAGAAAAAGGTAAGGACAAAAGATTATCAGTAAGCAAAAGTGTGTGCAAGTGCATGCTGATGTTATTGACGACACACTCCTACTCGATTTTTGCAACTGTTAAACTGATGTCTGACTGTACTTGTGAGTCTTCATTCTAAAAAAACGAAAAGAGAATACGACTGAAGTCACGGTCGACGAATCACGAGCAATCATCTAAACAACTGCCTATCGTAAAACACCTATGAAAACAAGCGAAAACAACAACAACAACAAGCAAGGGACAATATCTATCAAAATCATCAGGGGCGTGATAATAAAATTCAAGTTTGCTTCAGTTTGGTCACATATGTCCAAAAGTAGAGTATACTAGACTTGTCGGTAGCAAGCGTATTGATAGTCAAGATTGTTCCTCATTCATGCCGGCACACTCACAACTCTCTCTCTCTCCTCTGTCGTTGTGTACTCAATGAGCAGCTCATATCTTCATATCAAAAAAAACCGCCGCGGAATAGGTATATTAGAGTAAGGCACTTTTTGACCCGTATCGGGTCGAGTTGCTCGGGTTGCTCGAGTTGCTCGAGTTGCCCACCCTAATTTTTTGCACGGCGCCCTTCGGGCGCAGCTTTATGAGACTCCGCGAAACCTTAGCAGGAGCGTACGACACTGCGCGCCGTGTCTCTGATCCTTGATTTTCTTCGGAGTGCACCCTTGAGGCAGGAGCGAGTAACCGTCTCGGGCTCAGGACTCATCTCAGCCACTTGCTTGGTCAGCATCTAATTACTCGCGAAACTAGTGTGATAATCCACTCCCAGCTTCCACTCCCAGCTGGTGCTTTCTCTAGTCTACTCACCCCCGAGCAAGGCTGGACGCGCCGCCCTATAAAGCAGACGGGGGCTACTCACTCTCACCCCCGAAGTAGATTTATTGGGAATACATCCGAAGAAAAATGGGAGAGATCGTCACCGACTAGACGACACCACACGCCACAGCGACACTGACATCAAACAAAAACAACAACGGGCAGAGTCTTTCGCCCCCTTGGTTGTGCTTTAATAAACGCCCGCTGGCGAGCTACAAAAAAAAAGTCATAAGGGACCAGGAGCCCTTCGCACCCGATTGCGCCTCTCATGAGCAACAACAAACGCAGCGCGCCCTTACACTTCGCCACTTCGACCCGCTGGGTTTGTGCTCGCACCGCCCTGCTTCGCTCCATTTCGATGGAGCGGACACCTCCCGGCAACTCGTGGCAACTCGTTCCAGCAATGAAGCTCTTCGCTTCGGCAACTCGAGCAACTCGTGGCAACTCGAGCAACTCGAAACCCGTTATTGGCCTTACTCTAGTATATCTTTAACTATTGTCAACCAATGTTGAATCACGATTAGATAAAAAAAATCAACAAGATCTTCACAAGGTGACTTCTTGACTACCTAACGTATGGATGTTGGGGATGCTTATCATCGAAAAAATAAACCACCTGGCTGTTTACTAATGATGTTTTGATTAGCAATAGAAGACAGTCCTGAGTTAGCTTAGCAGCTAGATAGTCTAGGATGTAGGTGTTCTCGCCAGCATGAGCCTGGTAGAGACGCTATTCCCTAGTACGAGATGAATCAAGTAGTAGTTGTACTGAAATTCATACTTATGTGTAACTACCATCCGCTTCTGTGAAAATGATCGCTACAAATACAGCACATTGTTGATCAAAATCACGAGTGGATCCTTTTTTCTCCGACAGAGTTTTCAACTTTGCTGATGTTTGGATCTTCTTCTTGCAATTTGTGTTTGCTTTGTTCACGCGTGCTCATGTTTCAAACGAGAAAAAAAATTCAGTACTATCAGAACTTCTACTTACAAGCACTAGCAGAAAGTGAAAGAAAACTTCTTACGCTTACCATCAACATGACAACATTATGATGACGCTGCAAAAGCAAATGAGATGAATTTTTTGTGAATATTCTACAAAAATAAATTGTGGTCGAGCACGAGAAACTGAAGATGGATAACACACAAAGAAAATCGAGCTGCAACCTATCACATGATGAATGATCTTCGAACAAAAAATCAAAATCGAAACCTATTAAGTGTACCATACAACAAGCCTAGCTTTCACAAGAACGTCTACATGATAGGATCACTGTTTTTCTTAGTCTGTCACAGCGGACTGTGTGGATCACGGTTTGCTGCCTTTTTGATGTCTTTCTTGACACTCTTCATGAAATCCATAAGACTCTCAAGGCAGTGCTTTTCCAAAAAAAGAACCATAATTTCAAAAATTTTGATGAACAGGATCGCTGTAAAAATGGATCTCCTCACCTCTCTCTCTCTCACCTCATCAAGAAAAGCAGGATCAGAAGCCGGCACTTTCGAGTTGTCAAAATGCGTCAACTTATGCATGTTGTAATAGCGCTGAGGTATAGCTATTGGTAAGAATCAAAACAGCAACAGTAGAAGAAGTTTCTACCATATTATTGGTCGTAGTTTATCCTGGTCAATTACATCTTTTCGGAAATCTTCTTAGCTAGTAGTTGTAGTACTTCCACCCCCACCTGCTTCCTGATGTACTGATCGAGGTGTATTCTGGTTCTGAGTAGTTGTCAGTATTGGTTCTAGGTGCCCTCCCACCACAAGGGTAGTACACCAGTGGCACTCCTCATAGTAGAAGTACCCACCTACTAAAAATTGAAACAACTGACTGCAAAGTCAACTGACGAGAACCGACTGATAAGCCTAAAAAGGCTCATTCTGGGTTCTCTCTTCTTTCCATGAACGGCGTTTAAAATCGATGATCTTTTGTTTGTGATGTTGCTTCCTCCAAGGCGTACGGCCCAGCTCAATATCGATGATAGATCCTTTGTAGTTTGTTCCACCTCCAAGAACGTCGAAGTTGTCAGGACCGAATCTACTTCTTATCCAGCTGTAGTTGTTCCTAGAGCTTACTCATTGACTAGGATCGTGGTGCTACTGATTGGGAGGAGCAGGGAACCTCACGTTCCTAAGAAACAAGCTGCGTGAACGCAAGAGCTCAACTTTTGAACACAGAGGACCAGGACCTCCACTCAGAGGATGACAGGAAAATGATTTCGTAAGATATGTAGAGAATGTGGTGCAACTACATTCTGGCGCAAGTAGAAGTTAGTACGAATTGCAAGGGCGCGGTGGGGTATTTCATCTTTTCCTGTCTGAGACGAAAGTTCTTATGATGCGATAATTTGGTAACTAACCCCAGTGAGCCAATAACTGATGTCCTGCAACATTGCTTCGGTTTGCGGGAGGACTGAAGAAGGTCGTGTATCTTCTTTATCCCCTGTGGAAGCTGCAGCTGCTCTGTAAGAGCATCCTCGATGCATGAGTTGCTTTACTCCTGACTTTTCCATATCGAACGCCTCTGGTCGCCACTTCAACGCTACGTCGTTGCCTCTTCTAAAAAGCACAGCCCATTCGCCGTACTTTGCGCTGAGCTTGCGCCAAAACGCGTCTGCGACTGAATTCAAAGCGGTAGTGCCAAGATCCGAGAAGTGCGAGTGCTGGTGTTGCTTGATGGCGGAATTTGGCTTTTTGCTTTTGCCATTCGTAGAGAGAGAAGGAATCGCGCTTAGCTTAACCTGCAGATCGAATTCTTCTGCCTGTTCTTGGAACAGCGTGGTCACCGCCGTTGCTTTCTTAGACGAGGTTGATGAGGTTCTTGAGCTTGTCTCTTCACTACAACCAGTGGTCCATCTTCCCCAATTTTGTTCGTGCAGTGCCGCCAAAGCTTTTCGACTATGCTCTTTCAACTGGATCAAATGCGACTCCTTCGGTGTCCGCACAAAAACACCGTGAGGGTCGAATCGCGTGCACACTGCTACTACAGCTTCGCGCGTGCTTCCTCTGCGCCGTTCGTAACTGCTTTGCAATAGGTGCAACTGCTCTTCCGAAAGTTGCGTTTGCTCAGTCCCTTCGGTCGAAAAACCATGAGCAAGACCAGTTTCAGCACCTGAGTTTGTTTCTTCACAGTATCAATAGACGGATTTTGTAGTGAAGATGGTCGTGATTACGTATCTTGTTCCATTCAGATTCTTCTGTTGGTCAGTCCTATCGATTCTTCTGTTGGGTCCACACGAGGCTTCGGTTGCCAAGCGTTCAAAAACAGGCTCATCATGTTTGATACGCATCTTTGATCTTCTCAAAACAAAAACGTTCTTTCATAGATCACAGGTTGTTGCATCTATGACGAAAAACAAGAAGCAGTAGTAAGTTAGTACCTTCCATCTCCGGTGGAGCAAACCCAAAGTCCTCCAAGACAATTGGTGCTTCTCCGCTCAAGCCTCCTCCAGTCGTGCCATGGGCTGCACAGAGGGTTAGGAATCTAGCGAAACCAACGTTTGCTGATGTCGGAAGCCCACAGAAGCTCACAGAGCTCACACGAGCAAACAATGACGCAACCAAATGTTCGAAGAAGTCTTCGTGTCCATGTAGCAACCATTTTGAAGCCAACCACTTCTTCACCAAAGACCAAGTGAGACAGAACGTTGGCTGCTCGAGGGCAAGCGTGTGGAAAGCTTGTCGGACACGGGGTCGCCACCAATGCTCCCTCAATTCCGTGAGAGCGTCGTTAGAAGCTGTGGTGCCGAAACTCGAGATCAGAGATGAATTTTGGGTCATGAATTGATCTTCCTCCTCATCCTTTGTCGGGGTCGCTTCATTCTGCTCCTTTAGCAGGTCTGCAGCTGATACTGAGACATTACTAGAGGTAGTCAACATGTTATCTTGTTCCTTGTTGTCTCCGTTAATACCAGTAGTAGCAGAAGTTTTTTTCTCCCCAGTTTCTGCCGCTTTCAATAATTCCTGGACGTCCTTGCTCTTCACCATAGCCCCAAAAGTCACAAAGCGTGCGTTTTGCACCACCGACGGCAGGTAGGGATAGAAAACTCGCAATCTAAACACGTGCTTCGGAAACACGACATCCAAAAATGGTTGTGGTGCAGGCACGGTCGAAGTCGGAAGCTGTCGTGCTTCGATATTCGTCATAGCAGTGACCCAAGGTGAACAAGATGCTGTACTGACGTCTACTTCTAACGAGCTTGCCTCTGCACCCGTCGAGGATGACGCTGTCCACAACGGACCTTCTTCTCCGACAAAAGCAGGAATGTCACACCGCTCAGCTAGTTGCGTCTTCATTTCCAACAGAAAAGCGCCTTGAAAAACCTTAATGGCCTGCTCTGAATCTCGTGGCCAAAGTGAGCTCCACTCGAATTCGACCACGACGTCTTCAACTCTCCGCGTCGCATTCATGTAGCTGACCAGAGCCTTAGATGAGTTGGAGGATGACGTTGTAGAAGTTCTGCTTTTATCTGACTCGTTTGAAGATGTTTTTATCGAAGAGCTGCAGTCCTCGTTGACAACATCCTCCTCATCATCGTAGGAGAACCCAGCGCCTGCTGGTGCAACACGGGAAATGGCCAAAGGGAGGTCGTTATTCATGTCCATCAACATATCGCGCATCTCTTCGAATGCGGACCAGATACCACAGCTAGTTCCTGCAGCTGTAGTACTACTCTTAGAGGAGTTGTTGCCATCCTGAGTTCCAGTAGATAGAATCCCAGACATACTAGCCCCTTGACTTGCGCCGCCCAACTGGTTTAGCAAAGAAAGGCGCGCAGGTCCTAACTCGAGGCGGCGAGCGTCATTAGGAAAATGAGCAGAGAGTAAATGCTCGATGATCTGTGCGGAGAGTGGTAGAATCGTCTCGGAATTAGTCGTGTCCATTTTCAACCCCATCGTTGGAGCAGGAAACACCGTGCATTGTTGAATCTTCCCGTCTTTAAACCGTCGTACCTCCAATTTCGAGCGCCACAGCTGTTTCCAGAGCTCGACTGCTCCTGCGTCGTCCGCAGAAGGGCCTCTTAGAACCGTTTTCTCGATTTTAGGCGCAGAAAGTTTGAGACCAACCACAGCTTTACCACTGTTTGGTAGGATTCTTACGAAGGAACGCAGGAGTCTCGAACCCAGTCCACGTTGCAGCAACTTTACGACTCTTTGCACGGCTACGACGGACCATGGAGCGTCAGTTGCTGGAGAGTCCTTCTCAACGATGCGGAAATAGGAAGACGATGCATGTTGCGAAAACTTCATGGCAGAACTACAACTGCTCACGGACGCATCGTTCATCCTTTGTTTCTTTGCTGCTCTCTTCTCCTCCTCGGCTACTTGTGCCGCTTGCTTTCGCTTCTTGTTCAACTTTTTGTTGCTCAGCGTAGTTATCGTAGGGGTCTTCATGTTATTGTAGCATGCGGCCAAGTGGTCTTCTTGTTCTTCATCTCTCATTTCTACTTGATCGAAGTATGAGGATGGTCG
Source organism: Amoebophrya sp. A25 (assembly GCA_905178165.1). Lineage (NCBI taxonomy): Eukaryota > Dinophyceae > Syndiniales > Amoebophryaceae > Amoebophrya > Amoebophrya sp. A25. The sequence goes on along the minus strand of CAJINU010000009.1, from coordinate 121,414 downwards.
TGGTCCCTTACCATCGGACCAGAGACTGCAGAACGCCGCTTGTTCCACTCCTTTGGTGCTCAGATCTATCTCAACCGCTTGATCCCAGTGAAGGTCTGGATGTTGAAAAGACCCAAAAACCTGGTCAAAGACGCCCTGATGTTCTGTGTCTAGAATCTTCAAGGTAAGTTTGGCTTCCCAAGCAAGTTCCTCTAGGGTCGCGGCAGCAAATTTCTGGAAAACATTGAGTTCACCAACGAACAGGTTGAGTGGCTCCACATGAACTGAGCGCATCCCCTTCTCCGTTTCTGTCTCTTTGATAGTGGCTTTTGATGTGGAAGTGGTAGTGGATGATGTAACTGGTTCCTCTTCTTCATCGTTATTTTCTCCATCAAGGCTGGAAGAAGCTTTACTTTTAGCACCGTTATTCGTTTTGCTGTATATTTGCTGCAAGCATCCCCCTGATCCTTCAAAATGGTACTTTGTGATCGCTGATACACTATCTGCAACAGCGGTGCTGTCGAACAAATGCCCATATCCTCTCACCACAAAATTCAATGTCGCTTTGAACAATTGCATAGGGTCCCTCGCGGACGGGGTTGTTCCCGCAACGTAGCAGGCTAACAGGGAGAGTGGGCAATTCAATGAGGCTTCTAAGAACCTACACGCTGCCCATCTTTTCAGGAGCAAAATCGCTGGTCTTAAAGCTTCCTGTCGCTCCATCGCTTGGTGCTGCAGTTGCAACACTCGACTGGCATACAAATCTTCGAGGATAGCAGCGTTGTAGAAAGGGGAGGCTGGCAGCTCCTGCTGCTCTTCTTCTTCTTGTATGTTGGAACCATCTTTACCAGTACCGCGTCTGAGTGCGTTCTTCCACAGCTGAAGCTTTGTTTCCGTAATTGCTGAGCCCTGCTCGCCAGAGAGGCATACTAGAATGCGAATCTTCCAGGAACTCACATCCGCCCCATCGCCATCTTCTTCGCCAGCATTTCTAGCAACGTTGTACACCAAAGCAGGCCTAAACGCATTTCCATCGATGAACTCTACATCGCATTTGAAACCCTTTTGGCGCAAATGCTCACTCAACACAGCAGTATATGCGGTGCGCTTGTCGGCTGTCGTAGGTTGTGTTGGAAAAGTATATAAGCAATAATAGCTTTAAGTGTACATTGTAAAAAATACTTAGCTGACTGTGACTTAAACAAGAGGATATAAAGCTGACCAGGTGGATCACCTGCAAGTGAATCGAAAAGAAGCTGGAGGCTAGTATTCGTCATTGAACAGCAAGGAGTAACTACAACCAACACAAGGAAGTCCAAGTACCATATTTGTAGTTGACGTGATCTTTCGCTTGAAACATGCTATCCGGCATGTACACTGCGAGATCTACGGTGCGCGTCGTCATCGTTTTCAAGAGGAAAGAGCCAACAACCTCAATCCGCGTTGGTGGGACAAAAACAGCTGAAGATGGCGAAGATGCCGGACTGTAGTTAAAAAGCCGCAATTCAGTATGTCCTGCTCGTGCTACTGCATCTTTCGCTGAGAGAGATAGTGCTGGGTGTACAGCAGCTCCTTTTTTACCGTTCTTAGTACAAGTTCCCTCCTTTCCATTGTCGCCTCCAACAGCCTCGGGGGCCCCTTTGATGTGTCCGTAGATGTTGCGCAGTGTGGTTTCAACTGTTCCGTCTGCGTCTACTTTGAGCCTGTCCAGAAGTTGTTCCGTTCGCAGGTGAAGTAGATTACGCTGGAAAATCTTGGAGGAAGCTTGTGCTTCTCCATTTCCTTTTTTGGAAGCAGGCGCCATCTTGATCTTGAAAGTCGAGAGAACAAAACCGAGTAGAAGCAGTGGATAAAATATTAAGTAGAAGTCTAGTAGATGCAACTAATAGTCTTCTGCTTTTCCTTGTATGTAATAAATTATCGAAGCATATTAATTTGCAGTAAAAAAACATGATTCACATACGTTGATATTGTTTTACGGTCGTTTTTACCTACTTCTCTTGTGCATCAGCCTGTTCGTAACAGAAATAGATGTCGATGTGGTCTTTCTATTTTTCGGTCCTCGAACAAGTATCTTTGCCAATTTGATTGGCTTCTTTTGCGTCGACGTCGATAGGGTTTGACTCTATCAAGCGTCGTGTGGAGGACCTTAGAATAATAAAAAAAATATAAGCATGGTCTACTTGAGGTAATGCGATCTACTACTCTAGACAGCCAACCAGTACAACACCACAAGTAATTGGAAGACCTGCCTCTGATCTGGATCAAATTGGTAGTTCTCATAGAAGAACATGAACTACAAGATCTCGTCTTTTTTCTAGTCTCAAGACGAATATCCTAGTGAAGATCGATTTGGTGACCTTCAGTTGCAGCAGACCTTGTTCAGGTCTGATTGATCTTTGGATGATCTTCATCTTATGGGGAAAGAAAAAGAATGAACCGTCTAAATTCAATGCTTCAGTAGAGCTTCTCTCTACTCCGTAGTACTAATATCAGATGTGATCCGAGTGCTGCTCCTGCTGGGATCCGAAAAGTTTACACGTGGCGTGATCTTACTCCTCTCTACATCCAATACAGCAACATAGTCGGATTAGAAGATTTGTCATCTTCCGTAGAGGAAAAAAAGCATCTTAAAGGGTGTCTGTTGCCCACTAGATCAAGCCAAGTGAAGAGGAGCTCCTTAATGAAGATTGTGTTTATGACGTGTGATGTCTGTGTTCATCCATGTTTCAATGAAGATTGGTGAACATGCGTCAACATGTGCAGCCCTAGCTCATCCAGCAGCACAACACGAGTCAGAACTCTTTTTCGTTGTAGTTGGCGTACCCGCTGCGGAACCCGACGTGCCCACTGAAGGGGAAGAAGTAGGCAGATTACCATCAGACAACACAACGGGAGGAGCCGATGAAGAAGAGGACGTTGATGTTATTGCCGTGACTGGTGGAGGTGGAGTCGTTGAGGTTGACGCAACCATCGAAGCGGGCATCGCACTTCGTGCCCCGACCACTGGAGGTGCGCTAAGTGGCAACACGGGAGGTGGCATCGGTGAAAGAGGAGGCATTAGAAGACAGGTAGTGCTAGTGGTAATGTCTTACGAATTTGAATGCTATACAGACTTCACTTGTTTATGCCGTCTTTAGAAAATCGATTTCGTGGTGATGAAAGTGAAAGTGTGATATTAAATCACTTTATAACTTGATCATGCTAAGTAGAAGTGAAACTGAAACCAGTAGTAGTGTATGTGTACTCCTGAGCACGAGGACATGATGTCGCATTCTCGTCGTAATGGCAATACAATCGGTTCTGGTATACAGCATGCTTGTTGGAAAAATTCACGATGTTTCCTTCCCAGAATCGAGGCTACTAATTCCTCATCTTCCTGGACATGCGGATGCGTAGCCCTCCACCCATAGGCGTACCCAAGAAGCGATTGACGCGCAAAAGGTTTCCTCCAATCGCCTATTTTGCCGCTGCCGCAGATGTATGAAAGGCCAAGAAAATAGGAAGACTTTCATCTGTAAGTCGGATGAAACAGCCTCTTTTCTTGAGCAGGAGTACTCTTTTTCCTGTCATAAAATGAAATCCAGAGTGAGATCTGTACTCCTCACTGGTAGAGGTGGTGTAGTACCAGCATCAGGATGACCATGATCTTCGGGAATAGATGAATGCCCAGAGATTCTTAGAGTAGGAGTGAAGATCGAGGTCCAAATACCGCGTTACTGGAGGACGAGCACAAACTTTCTTTGTTGACTTTTCCTATCCTTGCTTTTTTGTAAGCATGAAAAGGAAGAAACCGAATTGTAGTAGATGCTTAAGCTTATGTATTGTCGACTAAGATTAACAAGACCTCGTGCACTATTGCCTTAATATAATTTTTGGTGGGGCAGACCTAACTAGAAAAAAGAAAGACCAGAGGAAGATAGAAAAGTAGAGAGAAGGGTAGTCATCATCTTCAAGTATACTCCTATCTTCTACTACTGCCTTAATATTGTAAGAATGAAAATGCATTATATTATTGCCATAATACTAGCCTCCACAAGCTTCGCCCGGCTTCAAGTTAGTTTAGCACTTTCCTGCGGCCTCCCACGGGCTACAGCCGCTAGAGTAGAGACAGCCCGCGGGTGAGCTGTTGCACCCTACGAATTGACTAAGCACGACAAGAGCCGAGTGCCGGCGGTGGCCGACTCAGATGCGTCGACTCATGTGCAGGGCATTGCGCTGCCTTCGGTTTTTTTTTGAGATTGCCGGGGGGGTCATGCAAATTCTTAAGAATTTGCAAGACCCCCACGGCAGTCCAACAAAAAAACCAGAAGAGAGCCACCAGACACGCACAAGAATCCGCAAGCCCCAACGCACGCAAGCGCCTCGTGGTGGCGCCAGGCAAGAACGAGGGGCGACCTTAATGGGCCAAACAAGACAAAGCAACGCAAGGCCGCGCTGCTTGGGTCTCTCTACGCGCTTACACCTGGCGGGGCCTCTTTGTTTCGTCGGATGTCTTTCATCAGAAACAGACGGGCGCACTTCGCGGGGCCGTGCGGCGTCGCGCTTCGGGCTGTGGCTGAAGCCTCTCGGCTGGCTGACGTCTTTCACTAAGCTGGAGACTAAGGCCCTCCATCAGGCTGATGCCGTTCGTCAGACCAACGCTCTGCGCCAGGCTGGCGGCGTTCGTCGGGCAGGCCGGCGCCCCTCGGCAGGCGTCTTGGGTCAGGCTGAGGCTTTTCGTCAGGGTCGGGCGACGTCTCTCGCGAGGCTGAAGCGCTTCGCCTGGCTGACATTCCTCGCCGGGCCAAGACTCGCGCCTTTGGTCAGGTTGATGGCTTGCCTCAGCTCGGCGCCGTTCGTCAGGCTGATGCACTCGCCAGCCAGGTGCGTGAGGCCTCTCGCCAGGCTGGCGCAATGCTTCGCCAGGCGTCTGCCTTGCGTCAGAACAGGCTGAGCGGGGCCTTTCTTCGGGCTGCGGGTGTCTTTCCTTCGTAAGATTGATTCTGTTCCTTCGTCGGACTGACGTGCTTCGCCAGACTGACCGCGTTCGCCGAACTGACGCCCTTCGCGAAAAGTCTTCGCTATCTTCAAGGGTCTCGCGCCACAGGGAGGCCTCGCGTCAGCTTTTCTGGCGGAGGTCGTTCGTCAGATGTCAGTCTGCTGTCGCGGGTCTCACTCTTGTCTTGTCGGAGGTCTTGGGCCCAAAGGTCGTCTTTGGTCCAGAGGTCGCCGGTGGTCCACAGGTCGCCTGTGGCCCAAAGGTCGCCTTCGGTCCAAAGGTCGTCTGTGGTCCAGAGGTCGCTTTTGGTCCAGCGGTCGCCTTTGGTCCAAAGGTCGCCTTACTTTGGTCCAAAGGTCGCCCTACTTTGGTCCAGAGGTCGAAGGGTCGCCTTACTTTGGTCCAGAGGTCGTCGCACTTTGGTCCAAGGGTCGGCTTACTTTGGTCCAAGGGTCGGCTTACTTTGGTCCAAAGGTCGCCTTACTTTGGTCCAAAGGTCGCCTTACTTTGGTCCAAAGGTCGCCTTACTTTGGTCCAAAGGTCGCCTTACTGTGGTCCAAAGGTCGCCCTACTTTGGTCCAGAGGTCGCCGCACTTTGGTCCAGCGGTCGTCTTTGGTCCCAAGGTCGTCTTTGGTTTCAAGGTCGTCTTTGGTCCCCGTGTCGCCTTTGGTCCCAGTGTCGTCTTAGGTCCCAAGGTCTCCTGTGGTCCAAAGGTCGTCTTTGGTCCAAAGGTCGCCTTTAGTCCGAGCATCGCCCTTGGTCCAACGATCGCCCTTGGTCCAAAGATCGGCTTTGGTCCATGTGTCTTTGGTCCAAGGTCTTTGCCCTTTCGGTGGGCGGTCTTTCGTTGGCTGTCTTTTTTTGGACTTTTCTCTCCAGCTTGCGCCCCCACCCCCGTCGGCCATTTTTCTGCCTTCTTTTCTGGTGGTCTGCCACGGGGCCACAACGTAAATTCCAACAAGAAAACGGCCGGAGACTATCGGGCTTAGGAGTGAGGGGAAAGGGCAGGAGGCTATGGGCAATAGCTTCGCGGCAGGAGGCGACTAATCTCCGGTGGGTTAGGCGGGGAGTTTTATGGCGGCGGAGATTAATAATATAGATTAATAATATAGATTAATAATATAGATTAATAATATAGATTAATAATATAGATTAATAATATAGATTAATAATATAGATTAATAATATAGATTTTTTTTTTGTTAGGTTTTTTTATCTATCAACTTATAAGAATTGTAAGAATGAAAATGCATTATATTATTGCCTTAATGTTGTAAGAATGAAAATGCACTATATTCTTGTCAACTACTTCTACTTTACACAGCCCCCACTAATATTAAGCATAAAAGCAGTGCTCTCCGGAATTCAGGGCCAGCCTTTTCGTCTTCCGAACTCCAACTCATCATCATCATAGAAGCCCACGCATCACGGCAGTCGGTCATTCCAGCGCCAGCTCGCGCCAGCTCGTCCTGCGTTAGAGCAACCGCATGAGCATCCCTGAGTCCATCACCTCGTTCCGTTTTTCAAGTAGAAAAAGGGCCAAGGAAGGATGTGCCTGAGGATGCTTCAGCGGTAGGAGCCTTAACTGCTTAGCTAATCTGAATGCGTGAGCACCTTCGTCCACACTGAGAAGTAGACACAAGAGGCTAGACGAGGCACTCGTCGACGCTGCAGCAACGAAATGACGCAGCAAAGCAGGCAATCTACAACTTCTATTTCTAGAAGTAGAAGTCATGTTTTTTTTGTCGGTAATGCAACTTTCTTGATGTTGTTGTTGAAGAACGAAGACAAAGATTTTGATGGGAATTTTTTATCCTTCATGAGCTCCTGTGGACTCATTCTCATATGAAGATAATTATAAAGGAGAAGTCACAGCAAAAAAATTAATAACCAGAATGAAAATACAAAGAGAATATTATCATCAAAAGTTGTAGCAGTGTTTACTGACTGTAATGAACTACTACACATAATTACTGGCGTAGGAGTTCTCAAACAACAAATTTCCGACTCACGCCTCTCTCTACGACTGACGGTTGCGCTTGCAGGACGCAGGCGCTAATAAATAATACTGCCAATACTTTAGTGCTGGTATTAGCTTCTGATAAGCCAATGCACCACCAGATTCTGATAATGCCGATCTGAACTCTCCTGATGGTGTAGATGAGGAGAAAGGGGAATCAACCTTCACATCTTCTGGTCTACAGATGAACACAAGACGAACTCACGACCCATGAAATTTGTTGATCATGGTCATGCAAAAGTAGAGAGTTTTTGATTTTGCTGTATTGTATGATCATCAAGCGGATCATTTATTGGTGCTCATAGTGGAATTTGAAGTCCATGATGTACATCATTGTTGACTCTACCAACTCACTCAGTAGCGCGGCTCTGTCTCTCCTTGCGGGCGTAGTCGACACGAGTCACGAAAAACGGCACACCAAGCTGGCGAACCTGCTATGTGGAACCGAGTTAGACACCAGCAGCCCCGAATCTCCAGCGCGTTGAGAAAGGTCCGACTTGTTGAGGCATCGATCCCAGGTGCGCGGTGGTACTCATGCCGGAGCGCAACATTGTGATATTAAGATTAACGTCCGCGTGACAGGTCCAGACGCATGCGAAGAGAAAGCAGCCTTATCAGGAGCTGGGGCGCTATCCTACTTGCTTCTAATATCTAATGCCAAGACAACCTGTAACATTCAACTAGCAGACGCTTGGGCACCCATCTTTCCTCTTATACTATCTACGTCGATCTATCTAAACAATTATCCTTAACAACAAGACCGTTTCCTCCACGCCAGCGCTCCGTGTCCGCCAGACGGCCCAGGGCTTACCTGGAGTGAAGGTTTTGGGTGGGAAAAGAAAAGCTGAGTTGTGTGGCTTCCAATTTGTTGTTGCGCTTCTCTTCGTATTTGCTCACTATTTGCAGACGGCTTCTGCTCTTCGTATTTGCAGACGAGTGTGCTTTTTGCTCCTCCCATGCTGGTAGTTTCCGGTTGTCTTCGTCTTGCCTACTCTACAGCGCCAATACATTCCGCACGTTCACTAGAATGCCCATTATGCAACCAACCAACCAACCAACCAACCAACCAACCAGGGGGCGAAGCGCGGTTGCCCAAGTCTTGCGGGCGTGTTTTTTTTTTCGTTAGGACTATATGCTGCCCCCCTTTTAAACACTTCAGTAAACCGATTACGCAAACAATTACATACTTGGGGAGCATCAGGCTGCACATTCGGCCGACAAGTCTACAACTATCGGAAGAGCCGCACACTCGACCAGTGCAAAAAACTTGAGGCGCAACCCGACGCAGCGGGGCCCCGTGAGCAAGTTAGCACACCTGCAGGGGTATGACGCGCCGCAATGCTGACGCGTGTTTTTTTTTTGCGTGAGGACTGCGTGACCGTTTCCCTGCTCGTCGTGCCTCGATGAGTGTGCCCGCTGACGCGAGGTCAGTCGGCAAGCGAGGGCACAACACTCACCAAGCGGTTTGCCAGGGGGCGCTCCGGATAGCGAGGGTTCTAACGGTTGGGGCTGCAGATGGAGAAGTTGCTGGGCTTTTCGCTGTCACCCGTCATCCGCCACCAGAATGCTCTTCCCTTGTACTTTTACTATTGCCACTACAGCTTCTTTTCTTCACTTCTTCTCCCATTCCGCTACCTCCGTACCCTCACCTCGCAGCTTTATTGAGATATTTTGGGGGTCATTTTGTTTTTGAGTTTTTCGCACAAAATAAACCAGAACGAGTTAACTTTAACGCCTTATTCACGTAGCCACGAATCTTTCCACTGAACTCACTTGAGTCTAATGCTATTTCCCATCTAACCTTGAGCGAAAATGGCTACGGGGGGTTTACAATTCGATTTCGATTCTGCCCTTCCTTGTTCATACTAGACTCCTTTTTTTCTTTTCGTCAAGCTATCTGTTGGCCTATGTCTGCTCGGAGTGTGTTACTAAATGTCAATGCCCAGATCCCGAATACAAACGTAAGAACAAAGTAACTAGATCACCAGGAGGATAGTGATGAAGATCATGGCCACCACTACGATAATGATCAAGATCATAATCACCATTAGGATCATGATCATCAACAACGAACAACACAACGATCAAACCACTAGCACCATTAGGATCATGATCACACTACTAGGCTGACTAACTTACTAAACTAAACAACTACCATGACCACACAAGAAGACAACAACAACAAAGAGCAAGAACCACAATCACGATTCTCATACTGATATCAGTGGCCGGCCATTTGGGCTATTGCATAAAACAAAGACAGTCACGCTATTGCCGTGATATAAGGGCGATTGTGTGCCAAGGGTGCCACTGTGTTCGCTACTTCATAAATGGTAGCGGAGAGTAACTAGCTTAATCGCTTTGCATTCTTAGAAAGTTTTTAAGTAACTTTTGCCAGTTGCTATAAAAGATTTTTTTTCGGACGCAAATAACATCCGTTAACTTAACGGAGCAACTTTAGTTGATTTGTTTTTCTTCTCTGAAATAGCATGGCGATCCGCCTAGAGCCCGACGGACTACGATTAGAAACGCAAAAATTTCCCATCTCGGAAGCCACGGACATTCTGTCGCGTGGATTCCACTCGGGTGAAATTTTCGCACCCCGACAGCCCGCTTGGAGATTTTTTTTCTCGCAAGCACCCGCTCGAGGAGCAAACCAAAACTGTTAGGTAGATAAGATTCTCACGCAAAAGTTTTCACTGTCCTGCAGGTCTTTTGTCTCGGAGATCAAGAGTCATTGCCAGGCAAGCAAGTCTTGTCGACATCGGCTGCTTCTCACGGACATCAGCCGACGGAGAGGAAATCCATAAGCGGAGATCCAATCCACCAACAGCCCAGGTTTGAGCTCCAGCCCCGAGCAGAATAACGGTGAGAACAAGGGAGAAGGAACCGCCACAAGGAAAAAGTCTGCAGTTCTTCACCAGGTAGAGACAGTTGCGAAGATTGCCACTGTCAGGAGTTAAAATCTCCGACAGCAAGGTCTTTCTTACGCACTACACCAGGGAAGTTCAAAAAAGACAGGAACCCCCCCCAGCAAGCACACCCCCCCCGGACACCAAGATGTCGAAGAAGATCGGCCCTTGGCTCCCCGGAGTCTCTTGGCGAGACTACAGACGCGACATTCTTCTCTTCGTTGAGTCAACCGAACTCGCCGAGGACAAGATATGCGCCACAGTCATCACCAAAATGGAAAGCACATAGTCAGTCGAAAGCACCATCGAGATCACTGAGGAAGAGACTCAAGCTCAATGGCCTCGATCGCGTCAGGGATGCCAGGCGTTTTTTTTTTTTTTCCATAGGACTACATGCCACCTCCCATTCAATTACTTAAACAATCCATTTACAAAACTTACATACCGGGGGAGCAAGAAGACCGTATCACAACGGCCAAACCCTACGACTATCGGAGAGAACTATATTCCAATAGCCCCTGTAGAACAACTAAGGCACAACCTAACAGTGTAGGGCCCTGAAAGCAACTGTTACAACCTGCAAGGGTATGACATGCCTGCCCATCGAAAAGTGACTTACTGGAGAAGAGCCTAAACAACCAGGAGATTAAATAATTAACAAGGCTATCAACAGCGAAGATCATGTGAGCAGGCCTCACTAAGACTAATTTTTCTTTCAGTAAAAACTGAATTAAAGCAGTTGCTGCGACCGCTTGATATTTTGTTTTCTTAATTAGGTTAATTAAAAAGGTGCATTCTATTCAACCATAATTTACAAAATCTTGTGGGACTTAGCAGTGTAGTGAATCGGCCTGATGAATGTTTTGCTGTTGGCAATAAGTGCCGGCCTAACAATTTAAAAAGCTATTTTTCTGCTTGTTCTTGTGCTTCAGCTCAAAACGCAGTCGCCATTTCCTTTTCACTCTAGCATCTGCTTGCTTCTTCCTTGTCCGCCTCTCCTTCCTCCTCCTTCTCGCTGTGTTACTTTGCTGGGATCATCAAGAGTGTCTTATTTAACCTCAACAAATCATACAAAAATGAAAGTATCCTAAAAAGAGCAAAGGCGGGCTTCGCTAAACAAATTCTCTGAGAAAAAATCATCCGCGGGGGAGACGAAGCTGGGTGGGAAGCGAAAGTACATTGTAATAGTTTATACTAAACAGCTCTTTTTTGTAACCGTATTCGATTAATCTAAGCGGTAATGCCGACCGCTTGATATATTTGTATAAGTTGCGTAAGTGTTGCAGAACCGACATTCAAGCTGGATATATAGCTCACATCTGTTGTAGACACCATCATATACCATGATAAAGAATAACCACAAGTCATACCAACAAAACCTCAGTATAAACGCGTGTCACTTATCCTTTAGTGCGGGCTTCGCGTGGATGTCTCTGATCAGCGATTGTAGGAGGACAAGGGGGAAAGACCAACCAGGGCGGATGATCTTATAATCGGTAGTCTCTCAACATCACGAGGTCTAAAGGAACGACAGAGAAGATGTTCACACAGAAGCTAGACTCTCGTATGTGAATTATATAAAACTTGCATTGCTAGTTTCTCCGTGCGTCCTTGCGTGATGCAATTATTCATATAGGATCTCTCGTGTAATCTCACAACAGAAAGAAAAAACGCTCTAGGTCCCAATCGGTTTCCGTAAAGGCGACCGGCGGACCACCCAACAACAATGTGAATCTCCTGGTAGGTAGAGAAATACATTGAAATTAGGTTTCTCTCACAACAGATTAATTGTTTTTTTTTTCCATAGGACTACATGCTGCAAAACGACGTCACGAGGTTCTAATTGCAGATCTGTTCGGCGTCACAGTCCACTGCGGAAGGCGCGGCTAGGCAGAGAACCCACCGATTACTCTCCCCTTGGGCCTTCACGTACTGCGCCACCTGCTACACCAGCTAATAAGCCTCGATGCCCCCGACGAAGTTGAAAGTGAAGAAGAGGGAGGTGAGCCAGAAGCACTGGTGACGATGTATACGAGGGGAACGGCGGCGACAGTGAGACTGTGACGGTCACCGGTTCGAGTCTCCTTGAAGATGCCAAGCTTTCCACACGATAAAGAAGACGCGCGGCTGTGATGGATAAGCCCACCACGACCATACTACCTCTTAAGAATTGCGGCTGTAACCGTGCAGCCCCTTGCGCTTGCTGGTCCGGGGAAGAAGAGTAACGGAAAACACGCGCAACACTGCGTACCTGACGAGCTGAGCCCAGAAACTGCTCAACTACCCCGCTCGGCTAGTCCTCCGGTGGCTAGATTGCCCCTCGAAACAATGCTCACCGAATACGTGACTCTCTCCCACTGCCAGCCTGCAGCGATCCTTTCCCTTTTTTACTAGCTTCTTTCTCAAAAAAATATGCTACCTTCTGACAAACTGGAGGCGCGCTCTATCGCAGCCAGCGCACTACTTCTACAGCGGAGCGCGCTGCACTACAGACCTACGCTCTGTGCAGTAAAAGTTGTCTTCTCAAAGGCTTACTCTTACGCAGTTCCCTTTCTTTTTACTTGCGAACCGTTTGACTTCAAAGGGACCTTGCGACAACCGAGTACCCCCAGCAGTCTGCTGAGCAGAGTTCAAAACTCACACCCAGCAGCGGAGCAGCACGGGGGCGACCTCCTCTTTTACCTGTAGCTTATGGACCAGTTAAAATGGGGCCTCTTGAATTCTAGCTAGATGCTTCCTACTCTTCTTCTTGGTCCTCCTTGTCGTACTTGTGTACTATTGCTCGCGCTGCTGCGTCCGAGGACAGACCTCCAAGCCGCTCCACTAGTTTCAGCTTTTTCTTGCTATCCTTCGGCCAAGCTCGATATCCCCTGGAGGAGCAAAGCAGGGATCTATACACCAGCCACGAATACGATTGCCGCTTCGTCTCCTTCTGGGCGAGGCGTCGACCTTTGCCTTGGCGATGCTCTGCGAAGGAAGTCCTCGCATCTCATTTGGCAGCCATGCCATCCACGTCGCCCAAGAATAGGGCTCCTTCGATGCTTTTGCTTTCTCCTGCAAATACTTCAGCTTCTCGGCGGTGATCCTATAAGACTCCAGTGAGCCGCTAGAAGGAGGAACCCACAAGCCTCGCTCTCGTCGCTCCTTCAAGGTCAGCCGCTTCGGGGCGTCAGATATACTGGAAGAGTCTGGATCTAGATCACCATCACCGTCGCGTCCAAGAAGATCTAGATCAGCACTAGTCTGTTCAGCAGAATCACGCGCGGAACCCTGTAGAAGTGACGCTCTACTCTTCTCTTCTCCTGCCTGTAGATGAGCGGGCCGACTCCCGAATGGCGTAGCTAGAGGAGGATGCAGACACGACAGCAGATTGCTGCACAGCAATCTTTCGCTTCTCTCTGCATGCTCCCCACTAAAGGCTGGCCTCTTGACCTTTGAGAGGTTAGAACTTTCAGAGAAGTCTACATGTGATGTGGACAAGTTCAAGTTCATGTTCACTTCTATCTGTGACAACTGTACCTTACAGACTCTCTTTTACACATTTACACGTGTGGGCGCACTGTTTTCATTCCACTTGCTGACTAATCTGTCTATCTTCTCTCTACTACACTTTCAATGTTTCGCTCGTCTTCTACACAAACACACACACTTTTCTTGACCTAGCTTTCTTCGCTGCTCCTTCCACTACTTACGGCCTCTACACCAAGTTCATAATTTTCAGATATTTAATAAGCTCAAGCTCATTTAACCGGAGAAGCCTCTTACGTTAGCTCCCACGCCTTCCCTTAGGCTCAACACAAAGCTGCCCACCCTTTGCAAGAGTGACATCTCGGCTTTTATTTCAGAAGTTGCACAGTTGTTCAAGTTTCAACTACAAACAGTTGCCACCCGTTCTCTTCATCCCTCTTGTCTCAGAGAGAAGCTTTCGCTTTTCAACACCAAATCCCGCCCAGTAATACCTCCACCTCCTTCTATACCAGACGATCTAAGTACTGTTCTGTAGACAAGAATGATTACTCGCTGAAAAAACCCGTGAGCGAACTGCTTAAACCACTTACATTGTTATGTCCATGTAGTATCATGTTTCCGCTCCGTTCCGGCTAGGACGCTTAGCAACTTGTATCAGCTTCTTCTTCTATTCCTCCAACCGAAGGAAATATTGAGGATTATGTCCCTGAAACTCCAACGATTTCTGCGAAAGGCTGTCAAACCCTTCACTGAAACACTAACCAGGAGCTCAGATTCAAAGTGACTGGTGCTTGGCACGCAACTCGATGAAGTCATCCGAGTCGTGCAAGCACCATCTTATGATTTAGTACGAGAGGGAGGATCTCTAAATCAAAAAGCGTATTCATCTAGCTGGTTCATCGCGCGAGCATGCATATTACAACTACTTCTACGCGTGCTGATATGTCGAAAATCCCTCCTATTCCGTTTAGATCTGACTTACTCCGTAACCACTCAAATACGGATCTACTTGTCTAATATTTTGTTTAATAACATCCTCCGTGTTTTGATCGTTTCCCTTTTTGGCCAATTTAATCCTACTTGTTCTTGATCTGTGCGCCCACGATCATGTTGAGGAATGGCGTCTGACTATCTACAAGCAGAGTACTTAGTTGCACCAGATTGGCAATCTCGTCGACTAAGTAGCTCAGGCACAAGGAGGAAGTAGCTCTGCTGGAAGAAAGTTATATCTTTTACTTTTTTCTACTAGTAGGTACATACAACTCCAAGTATCTATTATTGATCTAATTATCGACATAAAAACAACCGTTTTATATTTGTATTCGATATTCCCGAAAAAAAAAATCCCAGATTGATGGTTGCTTGATATTAACAAAAAAAAAAATAAACAGATTTTCAATGAGTCGCATCATGATTCATCCTGTTGATGGACCTTGAGGACAATTTTTTGATGGCGACTATTTCTGCATTACGTTAGTGCCCGTCATTTTTTGTAAATTGAGCTGATGTTCTCGAATGCTAATTGTTCACTTTTCAGATTGAGTTGACGAGTTATTTCGACAATGAGTGGCTGAAGAGAATAAGCGCTCCAGCTTCGAACAGCTAAAAGTACTGGGTCTGTAGTTTCTCGATGAATGTGTCGCGGCTTTCCTTGAAATTAAGGGGCACCAAGACAAACCAGGAGGCGAGGGGTCCAGGTTTCCTAGCCATATTATAAGCTGGCGCCGGTTCTGATTTTGAAAGCGTTATGGTTTTTGGTTTGTTTAATATTGCTCGTTGTAGTACCTCCTAACTATGCTTATGCAACATGTCCACTAAGACTAATGTATTTAAACAAATTGTTAATGATATTTCTCTTGCGTGTGATCAATCCAACTATCAACATAAAAAGAAAAATTTATTTGATATTTATTCCCAAAAAAAACACAGATTGGTGGTTCATTGATATTCACCGGCTGTAAAAAGCGTAAGATAAGAAAGTGCAGAGGAATAGGCAGCGTGGTATACCCTTCTAAATTCAATGAATTGAATCTAAAAAACTAGAGGACCTATCAGAGCTAAAAAATATTAGTCTTGACCACGTGAGGACGAGAACGAGGACCGGATTCACCGTCTGCGTCAGGACTACTACTAAAACAATAGATTAAACGTAACTACCGCTACGTGTTACTGTTAGAGCTAGTCACTATCTGCTCAAGCTCACATAGATCCGGAACAAGACGAATGTTTTAACACAATGAAAAGTCATTAGTGGAATCGGAACACCCAACTAGACCTATTTCATTTTCACTATAAACATAATCTTAATCAATGCGAAATTCTAATTCAGAACAATCAAAGATCAAACACGACGCATCTTGTTCTCTATTTCTATTACAGGCTGCGGCTGCCTGTAGGCATGATGGTAAGAATGCGAGGTCCAGAAGCATCACTGTCAAGTCGAGTCTCCACGATCTTGTTCTGAACTTCGAAAAGCAAATCCTGCACGACCACGAACTAATATTTATAAATATTAATATGTCATGTGAGTGGGAGTGCCTCTGATATGGCCACTCGTGACCACCGTAGATTTTTTTTTTTTTTTTTGCGTTTCGGGGATATTTATTATAATATATATAATCAGGTAGCCTTAGACAAGACAATGTAACTCCTCTAGAACAACAATTATTCATCTCTTGCTCTTCTAGCTCTAGAAGCATACAACCCACGTCGCTTACACATTTTTCTTGAGGAGTATTGCGATAGAGATCAATTGCGTTTTCTTTTCTTCTATTTCTCTCTTTCTTTCCTTAAGCTCTTACTTCTAAGTTTTAGCTTTTTTTCTGAAAAGAAGAGAAAAATACAACAAGAAGTCGAAGTTTTACTTTTAAAGAATACAAGACAAGTCGAAGTCTTTGTCTCCCGAAAAAAGATCTCCCACCAAGGCGCCTCGTGCAGCACCGCGGCGCCTCGTGCAGCGCCACAACCCGAGAACGCCAACACAAAGCAAGGCTCCCTGCCACAGACCCATCTGGAATCCCGACGGAGGCTTCACCTCGGAAAGCGACAAAAACGAGTAGCCTCCTTGATTACAGCATCCCCCTTGAGGTTCAGCTGGCACCCTGCGCGCCGTGGTACCTCTGGCTTCCTGCGCTGCGCCAACAGGCGATCTGCCAGCCGATGCACCAGACACAGAGCTTGCCGCACCAGCAGGCGATTCACCAACATCACTTCTTGTGCCAATCGGACCAGTGAATGAAGATGAAGAGCCTGAACCACTAGAGATACTCCTGGGCGGCTGGCCCATAGGTGGCGATGAAGCTCCCGGACCATCTGCAAGGAACTCTCCTGTACGAGGTGAGCCTCCTCTTGCTCCAGACTGCGAAGAAGATGCGCCTCCACCTCCACCAAGCCCTGTTGCTCTAGACTGCGAAGAAGATGCGTCTCCACCTCCACCAAGCCCTGTTGCTCTAGACTGCGAAGAAGATGCGTCTCCACCTCCACCAAGAAGCAGAGGTCCGATCGTGGTTGCACTAGTAGATGAAGAGCCGGCTGGGGCCGCAGAGGCAGAAAGTTTGCGTGGCTTTCTCTCAGCGCGTTCTGGCACCGTTAAGTCCTTGGTGGACGGAGGATTGCCCCAGAATTCTAGAGCCCCATTTTCATCGTACTCGCCCCCCAACTCGTAATCGGAAACGCGCTGCGGCTTTTTTCCTTCCTGTACCAAAATCGACGCTTCAAACGCCTTCGGAAACGGGACGTACTTGTGAACTCGATAGCTACGCTGTGTGCGGTACATCTCCGACGCAACGAACTGGCCTAGCTTCACTGCGTCCTCGAACATACTGCTCTCTCGGTCAGGTAGATTGCGCCAATAAGCACGCGCATTTTCTATAGGACCTGTCTGCCTCACCCTCTGGCTCACAGGCACGAAGAGAGGATTGTTGTGCGCCGCAAACTGGCAAAAGTCCTCCTCTTCCCAAAGCTTATTTCCGTGCCACTGCTTCGCGGCGTCACCTCCTCCCGGTTTGGAAGATGAACCCGCCAAGGACAGCAGGAACCCTTCGTTTGAAGCTTTGAGAAATCTTTTTACCGCGATCGCGAACGCCATTACATCATCGTTGGGGTATTTGTTAGGCCAGGGAAATAGCGGGGTGAGCAAGTCTTGTTGGCCGGTTGCGGTTTTTCGCTCGGACTTGTCGCATATACTCAAGTTAAAGGTTGCAGAATTACATTCTTCAGAACATCCCTCACCTCTTTCCTACTGGAAAAAGAGTGAGGAATGGTTGTGGGGGATGTAATTGATTAACCCTTAATCAAGACTTTGTCCGGCTTGCTTCTATTTTTCTCGAAAAGGGCTTTCGTGATGCCGTTCACGTCTTTCTCGCGTTTTTTGCACGCGTCTGATTTGCATGTGTTTTCGAAAGAGGTTTCCACATTTCCATTGTGTCGCGCTTGTGGGTCCTGGGTGGAAATAAGCTGTTTATTCGAGTTCTTTCTATTGCTAGAAGGATCTCCAGCATAAAAGAGAGACCGCTTAGCATCCGCGATTGATCCATCTGATTGATCCGGGTCCATGGGAAATCTTGTTTCATCCACTGTTACAACTTCTTCGTAGGCTCCTTTCGCTGCACCGGACAACGTTTTGTACAACGCCTTGCCGTGTTGAAAATTACGCAGTAGCCAATGCAGGGCTGCTACTGTTCTATCGTGACACTCTCCACCGGATTCCCTATGCTGTATCACCGGCTGCAGTATCGTTTTTAGCCAGGGATTTCCGCGTGCGTCGTAGTATACAGTAGGCCCGTGTCTTTTTTCTTGTTCTGCTTTTTCGCTCTTAATTCTCTTCTTTTCTTTTTCCTCTACGATCTTTTGCTCGTCTTCGAAGCTAATGCGCCTGAAGTCATACAGTGGCTCCATTCGGAACAATTCGAAAGAGGCCAGACCCAAGTCCTTTGCCACTGTTTCCTCGTCGGGAAAGTCTGTCCCACCGGGGGCCTCCACGGTATTGAAGGTCATTGCCCAACAGTTGCGACCGTTGTTATCCACGCTTGCGAATGTGCAGTCGAGAATGAGTCCCGTGCTGTGGTCCTCGTGATAGAGAAGAATGCCAGTGCGCTTGTTCCAAGGCCATTGGTTTTTTGCTTGAGCTTCTTGCTTCCAATCTGCGACTCTCTTCTGCGTGACTGAAAACTCCGTATCCCCATTATTCTTGTTCATTGAGTGCTCTTCGACCCACTCGGATGACAAACGCAGCTTGCCGCCAGGAGTGGCGGCTGCTGTATCCACTCGTGAGACATGAGGCATATTCAATGCACAATGTTTCCAGAAGGAAAATACTTAACAAGTCAAGATGAAAGCTGTCGGTGGGAAAGTTAAAGTTTATACTTGTGCCTACGTACTAGATGAAGAGGAATCGAGAAAATGTGGAGAAAAAATGTTCGGGGAAGATGATCGAGAAAATGGGCGAGGTTTTGAGATGAAAAATGCCAATACATCGGCGACTTTGTGCTTTTCTCTGCTCAACATGAGAAATACTCAAGCCTTTTCATTTATTTCGAATCTCAAAGTAGATGTTGACGTTGATATATGTATAAATATGATCCCTCAAAATCAAAGCGGAAGCTTCTTCAAAAGCAGAGAACAGGATAATTTCCAGGAGCCATTCAACTCAAGCTCATTAATATACTACAGATGAACCACAGGACGATCCCTCACCAGAAGCCCGCATCACTCTTTATGTATGAGACAACCTTACGCTTACTCTTTATGTAATACATAGACCCCAGAACCAAGACGTGTGCGGAAACAGACGAACTTTCAGACAGACTCTCTCGTCCAAGCACCACAGGTAGGCTCGTATAGTCAATGGCACTCTCGCTCGAAGAAGTAAACAATTGCGCGACCACACGAGGAGCAGCAAGACTTCAAGACAGAAAATCTCGACAGACACACACACACACACTTACACAGAAAGTATTAAGAGGCACATATACACTTACTTCCCTTCGTCTCGGAGGACGAGCCGCTCATTTATTAGCGAACACTGCAACGTTGTAGCGTTTGAAGGGAAACCGCTAGTCTCGCGTTTCTCACATGACAGAGACGCTCACTCGAGACCTCAATCGGTTTCCTACGAAGGCGACCCTCGAGTCACCAAAATGTCCGAAGAATATCCAGGTAGGTAGATAATCAACGAACAGATCGGCTTCACTCTGGACAGATTCTTCATCTTCTTGCTACATCACTGCACACTACACTTGGCACGAACCGCAAATCTATTAGTGAACACTGCAACGTTGCAGCCAGCACCACTAGTGAGGACTCGATAGGGATGCCTTCCCGCCAATATAAGCGCTGCTCTAGTAACAGGAGGCTGACAAACATGTCATGATCCTGACCGTCCCTGGGTGCGTTCTTTCTGCCCTCTACTAGAAAATTATTAGTTTCAAACCGTTCGTTTTCATTACAACAACTACTTGAATGATAATAACCACGTGCAAAAAAAGTTACCAATCTTGGTAGCTTCTGGTTCTGCGCCTCCCTTGAAATACATCACAGGGGATGAACGATAATTTTAGTTAGAAAGTCAAATTTGTCAGTACATTTTGCAACGTGACTGTTGTGTTTTCTGCTTGCTTGTGAGAGTCAGTTTCTGTTTGATTGGTTAAATATGTGTCTCTTTATGAATCTGTGTCTGTTTAAGTATTTGTTATCTGATTGAGAGTAAGAGAAAAATCTGGAAGATCTATCTCTATGCCTGTTTATTAGATGTCGACGTGGAGGTTACCTATACTTGTTGGTTGCATCTCTTGGACTTGGAGTTGGGGCATGTTCATAATTAGTCGCCCGTCTTTGGGCAGGGGCTTTATCTTGCGGGTTAATTATTCGCCGGCTCTGTAGTTTCTGTGTCAGTTTCGTCAATTATTTGCCGACTCAGTCTCGGTATCCGTTTCGTCAAAGGGAAGCTTCTCTACCTCGTTCGCCTCCATTGGGCAGCCGTTCGGCGTGGCGATGTCAGCTGGAAGCGCAGCAACTGCATTCTGAGCAACAGGATTTTGAACGACAGTAGACTCAGCTCTTAGTGCTTGTGCTTCCATATTTTGTAATGGGACTACAAGGGGTCCACCTTGTGCATCTGGAGGGGCTTGCTGTTCTGCTTGGACGAGTTGATGTTCATGTTCTTGTTCTTCCTGAATTAGTAGTACTTGGCTCCTGTTCTTCGCTACAACTTGATTGTTCTTATTTACTACAGGTACAACTACAACTTCATCTTGCTTGGTCTTTACTGCAGGTTCAGCTTGATATTTCTGTTTCACTACATCTACTACAGCTTCATCTTCTACTTGGTTTCTTTTCACCACTTCTACTGGAGGTTGGACATCAACATCAACATTTTGATCTACAACTTCAACTTGGTTTTCTGCTACTACAAGTTGTTGCGAATCCTGCTTTTGGTCTTCTACAAGTAGTTGCACTCCAGAACTTGAAGGTGATAGACCGTAGCGTTCCCAAGTTTGCTGTCTACCGTGAGGATCAAACTTGTAGTTTTCACCACGCGTCTCAGATTTTCGTTTCACTTCCAGCATGCGACTTGACTCACGCTTGCGCTCCTGCATTGACTTCGTCCCACGTTGATGGAGGCTTGCACCTATCGGTGAGGACGAAGGAGGAAGCTTGTCGTTCCTCTTGTTGTTGGTTGGTGATGGAACTATTTCTTCATCGTATTCAGCAACTACTGGGTCCTCCTCTTCGCCTGAAGAAGCATTATCTTGCTCTTGTTCTTGCGTTCTTGAACTAGTTGTATTCCTATAATAATGTTGTTGACCGAACTGAGAGGACTGAGATGCCCCCTGAGCAGCGACGTGGTGTTTATTTTTGCCTCCTCTATGTCCTCGTTTGTGAGCAGAGTTATGACCTCGTCCTCCTCCGCCGCTCCCACGTTTGTAATGATGTGGATGCTGTTGATGCTGATCATTGTGTTGTCCGTTAAGATTCTGTTGCTGATCATGTCCGTGATTCTGCTCTTGACCAGGACCATGTTCACGACGTTCCAGTCTTCGTTTTCGCTCTCGCATCCTTCTTTGGATTGTAGCAGCGGCTTCTCTTTTTTCCGCTTCCTTTTCAGCCTCTGCGTGTTCACGCTGCCGAGACAAACGTTGAGACCGTCTTGTCTCCCCTTTGGCGAACGGCGTTGTGCCGGGAGGCGCGTAAAAAATAGAGGAAGGACGAGCAGAAGAAGACAGAGGGGCTGCATGATCATCTCCAACAGCTCTTTTTAGTACACTTACAGGCTTACAACCAACAACTGATAGTGGATCAGCATCAACAGCTGCCACAGCTAGAAGTACTTCTCCCCCTACTACCTGTCCTTCATTTACCACTCCTTCTGCTCCTTCATCATCTTCGTCTTCGTTCACTAGCGTGCTACCGTAGGTGACATCTCGGTCGCCGAACTGGATAACTTCCGTTGCTCCTCCCGCCCTGTACGAAGCTGCGTCTGCTCGAGGGTTGCCATCTGACTCGTGGCCGCTTGAGTCGCTGAGGTTGCCACGATCCACTTCTAGGTCTTCTGGTTGTCCAGCTGCACGACAATTCTCCTTGCTAAGATGAACTTGTTCATGTGTATCAAGCGAAGATACGGATTTTCTCACACGCAGAGATGAAGACTTCTTTTCGACATCAATCGGGGAACCATGCGCACTCGCAAATAGTGGCCCTACACTTGCGCGTCCTCTCGCGGCGGGTTTACTGGTGGTTGTGAAGGGGATTGGACTAGGTACGACTGAAGCCTGATTTGAAAGAGGTAGTTGTACTGCTACGCCGGGTTGTAGAGGCATAACTGCTTCTTCCTCTGCTCTTCTAATACTGGCATCGAAAAGCTGTCCCGGTGCTGAAATTCTTCTTCTGCCATTAGAACTAGAATCTCCAGGCAGAGAAATTTTTGAAGGAGCACTATTTCGAGAACCGGGCAAAATAGGAGCAGGTAGAGAGTTTCGAACCCTGACCGAGACCGAAAAAGTCCTTCTATTCTGAACTGACTGGACAGCAGACGGAGAAGAAGCAGCTGCAGGTGAAGATTTAGATTGTCCTTCTAGTAGATCATGGTGATCATCGTCTTCATGTGCAATGAAAGAAGGAGCAGCGAGAGCGACTTGATGTTCTTGAGGAGCTTGAGGACTAAGTATTTGAGCACGAGGAAGTATTTGAGCTTGAGGAACTTCAGCTTGTGGAGGAGCTTGACCAAGCATATGAAGATCCGTAACGATAATTGCTTGCTGTTCTTCTGCTCCTCGACTAGTCGATGTACCAGAAGTTTTAGCTGCTGTACCAATGATCCCTTGTTCTTCAACAGTATCAGTTGTATCTACTTTTCCTCTTACCCCATCTTCATTATCTTCTTCGACGGCCTCAGGGCCAGCAGGCTCCTCTTGAACAGCCTCAGGGCCAGCAGGCTCCTCTTGAACAACCTCAAGAGCAGGCCGCTTCTTGTTCACGCCAGACGTAGATAACTGGCTCAACATTTCAACTACGCCATACTCGTCTTCTCCACCGTCCAATGTTGTGCTGCCGATTGAACCTCGTTGCGAGCCTTCGGCTTCCCGATCACGGAGTAAGGTTGGAGCTCCCAAACGGTCTTCTTCGAGGTCCTCACGACACTTTAAACTCACATCGTCAGGAGAAGCAGGTTGCTCAACCTTCTCCGCCGAAACTACAGACTCGTCAACGGGCGGTTCTGTCGCAATCGGAACAGCATCGGCAGCTTCTACTTTCGCAAGTACATGAGCATCGGCAGCTTCTACTTTCGGAAGTGCAGGACCACTGCTAACAAGAAGTTCATCTTCTAAGACTGGAGCAACTTCTAAGACTGGACTTTGGCTCGATTCATCTTCAGGTCCTTGCGGTTCCGGTGGTCGAAAGATGAATATCTCTTGCTGATGATCAGCGGCCATATGCAATGTTGCAGCTGCTGAGAACATCGAACTTCTCGTCGAGTCAGTTCTTGCTGCAGCGGGATTCTCCTCGTCTTTAGCAGGGCTGGTCGTGTCGCTACTTTGTATTTCCACTGGTTTTTCATCTGTAGTAGCTGCGGGATTCTCCTCGTCTTTAGCAGGGGTGGTCGTGTCGCTATTTCGTATTTCGACTGGTTTTTCATCTGTAGTAGCTGCGGGATTCTCCTCGTCTTTAGCAGGGGTGGTCGTGTCGCTACTTCGTATTTCTACTGGTTTTTCATCTGTAGTAGCTGCAGTTCCAGGGCTTGATGTTTGCGCCTGCTCATCATCTGCACTTGGACTTGTAACAGCAGCGTTCAGACTAGCACTCTGTTCTACTCCCTCGTCTTCCACAGTACTCTTGCCTGCGCTTGTCCGTGGTTGTGGTTGATGTCGTCGTGCTTCTTGTTGTTTACTTGTCGAAGCAACACTGGCGGTCGACGTCGCTTGTAGTTCTTGAGCAACTTTTTGCTCCTCTTCGTCCACAACAGCTGAACTTAAGCTAGTTCCCGCTACAACCACTTCTTCCCCTGCTCCTGAGTTGCTTTTCCTCGAAGGCGACAACTGCTCTTCTACTAGGGAAAATGTGGTGCCCTCAACATCATCGCCTACACCTCCTGCGGAAGAGGAAGTAAAAGTATTCGCCGTGTTCGACACTACATCTTCAGGAACTTGGCCTTTTTCAACTGCTTCTTCACCAACAGCTACAGCAGCGCCGGAAATCGACGTATTCACGAGAAGATTCATCACCTTGTTGTCCTTATTTTTCGAAGCTTCTGGATCTACTACTACCATAACTGTAGTCCCATGATCTTCACCTCCACCGTGATCCCCTCCATATGATGAAGATGAGGATGACACACAGTCTGCATCCACAATGGCATGGGCATATTGCTCACCATCATGTGAGTCCGCAGGTGGAGCATTATCGATGATTCTTTTCACAGTCTGTAGTTTCTGTGATGATGTTTGCCCGTCTGCTACGGTCGTGTCTACGTCTGCGAGGTGGACTAGTTCTAGTTTATTCTGTGAAGATGATGTTTGCCCGCCTGCTACGGAGGTCGTGTCTACTACGTCTGCGACCACGTCAAGCATTGCTGCATGCAGATTCAAAACAATCATTTGCCGTGCTTCAGTTCCAGCCTTTAGGAACTGCTCTCTCCTGTCTTTATTTGTTGTGCTTGCAGTTGCAACTCGTTCTTCTCGTTCTCTTTCAACGGGTTCGATATCTAAAACGGATTTAGAACTACCTAAAACGGATAGTACGGAGGCGGATTTTTTCTGCACAACTATGGGAGTAGAAGCTTCTTCAAAAACAGCTCGCGCTGCAGGAGGTTGTTCTACTGCTGGTGCTGCGACTGGCACTGGGCTTCTATCCTCCAACGCACCAAGAGCATGATCACTTCTGGATGAAGCACTCTCTACTTGCTGCAGTTGCCGGATGGATGTGGATGCTCGTGTAGAAGTTGAAAGAGATATAGAAGAGCTAGAAGGTTCTGGCGCTGGCGATGATGATTTTGATGGTCGTGATTCAGAAGGGACCTCGGAAGAGGAAACAACTCTATTTTCGACCGCCGTGGCCTGTGCCTGGGGTTGCAGGAGTTGCAGTTTCTCCGCAACAACCTTTTCTTGTGACTGCAGTTCGTCAAATTTTGACAAACTTCTCCTTTCGATATCGGAAACTTTGACTTCGTTGCTTACGCTTTCAGCGGCATTTTCTAGTGTGTGCAGCTGGTCTCCATTTAATGTCGTTTGCTCTACAGTATTGTTCTGCAACAACATGGAGCCCAGCACAACTACGGAGGTGCCTGCATCTGCGGCAAGTCCAGCGTCGTTTTTACTAGTACCAAGATCCGCTATAGAAATCGACTTCCTAGGAACCTCCTGCTTTTCAACGACACTCACTGCTTCACGCTTCCCGTCCAAGGTCTCCTGAAGAGTTTGATCCTGCTCTATGGAAGATGATCTAGTCGGCAAAGTTGTAGAAACACTCTTTCGATATTCGCCTGCGTTCATGATCGCACTGTCCTGAAGAAGCTCTTGCACTTTTTCTGGTTCAGGCTGGACTTCTTGCAGGAGCCGAGTTTCTGCACCAGACGCAACATCATCAGCTGCAACTAGAAGCCCTTCACCAGCAGGACGAGCAGCTGCATCGTCAACCATATAATTTTCAGCTGCACTTCCCATCTCCAAACAAGGTCCTTCTCCTTGTCCGACAGCTATCTGCAAAGTTTCAGTTTCTTCATCTTCCTCTACAGCTAGATCTCCATCTCCCATGGATACATACTCACGCTCAACTCCATCAACGTTCTTCTCGTCAGTGTTCGACGATTCCATCATAGCCGCGCTTTCCCTGACTTCGATCGTTTTCGGCACAAGAACTGCACTTTTTGGTCGACGAAGAGGTTCATGATGTTGAGTATCTACGAGAAGTGAGGCTGTTCTTTGCTCGGTGGTGCGAAAGGTTGATGGCGATTCAGCCAGTTCCAGTTTCACCTCAACGTCAGCCTCAGCTCCTCCTACAGCGAAATTAATAGCAGACGGCTGGTCATCTCGAGTACTAGGAAGCGTAATATCATTTCTAGTTACTCGTTGTTCTAGTACTTGTACGTCTTCTACTTTGTACGTAGATGGGGAGCGTCTTCTCCTTTGTTCGCCTCCGCCACCTCGTTCGTCTTCTTCAACAGGTTCATCCGCAGCTTTACTAGTTGTGTCGTCGTTTTCCGCAGTTTTAGTTGTGTCGTCGTTTTCATCTTCACCACCACCGTCATCTTTATGATCATCACGAGCGTCGACTGCAGCTGGCGACGCAGAGGATGTCGCTGGTAGGGGAGCAATAAAGTGACTAGTACCCAGCATGAGAACGTTTGCTGCGACTGCTCTCTGTTGCACCTGCAGGACGTTGTCGACAATGGCCAGGTCTGTCCGTGCCTGCATTTGCCTGGCTCGGACCGATCGCAGGAGAGGAGATGGCGTCGGAAGGGACCGCACAAACGACGACAAGGAGAAGATAGACTGTCCTTGGGAGAAAGTAGGCCTTGAGGAACCCACTGTAGAATTGTGCTGCAAGGTAGAATTTGGAGACCGAGAGTAGGGCGTTGCAGAAACGTATGGGTTGCAGTTAGACGCTGCCGCACCCATAGAGGCAGCAAGCATCGGTATTACTGGTTCCTGCAGACAATGTTGTTCTTCATCAGGTGGAGGTTGTACTACATTCATTGCATTGGAGCAAGGAGGAGCTGCAGGTCGAAAAACCGCTGCATTTTGCAGTAAGGATGAAGAGCCACCAAAAAGGCCAGCCGAAAACGGAAGTTGGTGTGCGCTGGAGGAGTAACAAGGCTCCTGCTGCTTGTTACTACCAGCTGCACTTCTTCGCGAAGCCGAAGTAGATGTTGACCCAGTATTTGTACTAAAAGAAGGAGATGAAGACTTCCATCTATGGAGCTCATCAGATGGACATGGACTACTATCCTTTGCACTATCTGACTCTTTTTTAACACGCTTGAAAAGCCTTACGAGATGCTCTTTGGAAGCTGTTCTACTTTTACTGGCGTCTTTTTCCTTACGAGAAGGTGGCGGAGGCGGGTCTTCTTTCGCGACAACTTCCACCGCGGCACCTTTGCGGACTACTCTATTTACCTCATCCTTCGTAGTTTTTTTAGTTGATTCGTTAGCAGATGCTCTTGACGGACTACTGGAAGATGAATCTCGTTTAGAAGTAGTACTCGTGACTGCACTTCCAGCACTAGGCGTAGCAGCCGACGGCAATTTTTGCATGAATTCTCTTGCTCGAGCCATGATAGATGTCGAGGGAGATACTGGTGTACTAGTCGTATTTTCTGAATTAATATTGTCGGCACTTGTCCTCCGACGACGTGGTCTAGAAGAAATACGTTTGCGCGCGAAAGATGCATTCCCGTTTTCCGACTGTAATCGTCTTCCCTGTTCCGGATGCACATGAGGAGTTGTCGACGAGCGAGTCTGGGAAAAGTCCTCGGTGAAGTAGCCTTTTTTAGCGTTCATATCCTCATTGTTGACGTTGTTGTTCTTGTTCAGCTTCAGCTCATCACCATTTTTACTCGTATAATTAGTCATCTTGCTTGTTGAACTCGTCCTAGATACAACTGATAGTTCCGTATCAGTAGTTGCTTGGTTTTCTGCCGTTTCACTGAAGAAAAGGTGCAGTGGCGTAATATTCCCCGATCCACAGGAGGCAGAGGAAGAAGAAGACGCATCTGGGTCAAGAATCTGGTGAGCGAATTGCTCGATATCTTCTAAAAAATCCTCGGCACCAGCAGGTGACGCCAACAGAGAGTTCTTGGTAATCGCTTCCACATCTAGGACAAGGGAATCTCCTGAAGGTTGTGCAGAGGTGGTTCTTGAGGTTGAAGATTTTTGAGGCTCCTTTCTATAAGGATTATGCACGACATCAAGCAGTCCCGCATGAAGATTTAATACGATTGTTCGTCGTGCTTCCATACCCGCGAGCACTATGCGTTTGCTCTTACGAGGTATCTCGTCTTCGCCGTGTTCATCAACATCTGCAATTGGAGGAGTTGCTTCCTTTTTTACAGTCTCGTCAGCAGCGATGAAGATGGTGCTTGGTGTAACGGCTTCGAAGATCTTGCTGTTGCTCTCATGCACTACGTTCGTGCCATCATGTACTTCTTCTACAACATCGACTCCCCCAGCTCCTTCAAAAGGCTTCTCTAGGACAGTCGCAGCCGTTTGTTTAGTACCGTCGTGAGGACCTTGTTCTTCGATTGTGGTAGGACAAGTAGCAGATGCAGAAAGGCTTTTTCTTGTTCCAGCTACAACTACACTCCTTCTACAACTACCTCTAGTTCTTGTACCTGCCACTACAGTTTTACCTGCCACAGGATTATCAGAAGTTCGAGCTTCTCTTTCTTTCACATCATCTTCATCGTCTTCTTCATGAAGGTCCATAAAGGCTTCTTCGTCTCCGGAAGAAGTTGTGGGCAGATGTAGTGCCGTTACAGATGAAGGTGCCATAAGTTCTTGTACTGAACAATTATGCTCTGGTTCGACGTCTCTAGACAATAAACTACGGAGTAGTTCTTGTTCTACTTCTTCTTGTTTGTCTTTGTTATTTGCCTCGAGCTCACGAAGTAGTACTGATACCGTTGGATACAAATTTTCATCTTGTCTGCGACCAGATAGTGATTGTTGAGAAGTTCTACGAACTTCTGCATCCGCGTCTACAGTTTCGGGAACTACTACATCAGTTGGAGCTCCAAGTCCGACAACTGCCTCTGCATCTTCACCAGGGATGTAAGGAATTGACTCTCGTCCTTCGTTTTCTGCTATGGTGTCAAAAGCTCGCCCGTGAGAGTACGGCGCCTTCGATGATGATATGATCATCTTATTCGGCTTCTTAGTAGTTTTTAGTGCTGGTGGCAACTTGATGTTGTTGAGGTTGCTGATGTCCTCGATTATGCTTGTTGATGTTGTTTCTTCCTCTTCTACTTGCTCGCGCTGTTGTAGTTCTTGCTGTTCAAGTTCATCAGGCCGAACTAATCCCGAAACTGAAGCGCCACGCCAGAACGAAGCTTTATCGTCTCCACCACCCTCAGGCGCTGTTGTAGATGAAGGTTGCCAGAGCAGAGCTTTCTCCTGTCCAACATTATTTTCTTCCAAGCCTACAACGGGGGGTTCTGTGAGTCGTGAAGCTGAAGGATCTCCTACTCCTTGTTGACCTTCAGAAACGCTACTTGTTGTCGCAGCCCACACCTCCAAGTCACCTCCCATGCCTTGGATCAGTTGCTGCGCAGTATCAACCAAGTTTTCTGCGGTCTCACAAATTCGCCCACTAGTATTCTTGTTTTCAGCGTCGCTATCTTGCATTATACCACTTTTTCTAGTAGTAGATTCGCTGTGATTGCGAGAATGCTTGCCTGATCCTTCCGGTTGTTCTTGTCGGACTACCTCTCCAATTGGCTGCTCCACCTTGTCCTTTTCTTGCTGCACATCATCTACATTTTGGAGTAGACGATCTTGCTCATATTTCTTTTCCATCTCCTCCCGCAATCTGGCGGACTCACGTGCAGCCGCGTATAAATCTAAGAGGTAATCCGCAGTGAACTTATTGCTATCATTTTCTGGGGCTCCAAGGTCCTGCTGGTGTGCCGGCAGCACGGCTTCAACTTCGTCCACATCTTCGGCCTCAGGTGGTGCCAAGACGACGGCTGCAGCTACTAGTCTGTCATCGACGTCGCCCATCACTGGTAGAGAAATTCTGCCCTTAGACGAAGCTCTACTTTTTCTCGCTTGCAAGTCTTCACCATGCAGTTCTACTTCATTTTCTGCTGCAACAAACTCATCTCCCACCACGACGCCATTTGTTTTCAGCCCTGTGAACGTGGTAAGATCCCGACCATCATCCTCTTCAGCAGGTATGAAAATGCTGTATGCTCCACTAGCAGCCGATCCACCAGCTACTTTGCTCAGGATAAGGTCAACGTCATCAAATATTAGATTCTCATTCTTATCTGCTAGATCACCGTTTCCTGCATCAGCAGCCTGATCTTCAACATCCAAAAGATCATCCAGATCTGGTGGCGTCCCTGTGACATTTGTCTCTTCACTACTAGATGAGGACACTTCTACTTCATCTTCAGATGGTTGTAGAGGCTCTTGTTCGTCATCAACTTCATGTTCAACTTGCCTCAGCAACCTCAGTTCTGCCAACACTTCTTTCTTTATCGAGGCAGCCCTTACAGCAATTTCGTCCTGGTTATGGAGGAAGGTCATGCCTCCACCTTGTTCCTCGACAGCTAGATTTTCTTCGTTTTTTCCAAAAGCCTTCCCTAAACTGGCACTTATCGCGGAGAAAGACTGGCGCTTCTTGTTCTCGTCTGCCACAGGACGAAGATCAGAAGGAGCAGTGATATTACTATTGGGAAGCTCTTGCTCTTGCAGCTGTACACCTCCAAATTCAATATCCGGAGTTGTAGTTATCCCACCAGGCGATTCCTCCTCATTGACCATGATGGATCCACTTCCATATTTCTCGCTCAGTATCGAAAGGGCAACTTCTTCGATTTCGATAGAAGATCGGGTACCATTAATATGGTCTTGTATTTCGACAGCTGGCGCACCACCAGCTGGTGCAGCACCAGGAGGCGTTCTGGGAGAGGACGCAGTAGCTCCAGGAGCAGGCATGAAGATAATCATGTCCTCTTCGACAGGAGCTGAAGAGAATCTCTCTACTTCTTCGTCGTCCATTGCTTTAGGTCTATCATCGTCTGCGGCTCTAGGTCTCTCATTGTCGTTCTCCCGCCGTTCTTGCGAGACCATGATTGGTTCTTCATCTAGCAGGACGTCTTCATCTTCCTTTCTGAGGAACAATATTTGTTCTTGTTCAGTCTCCTTTTCATTCCCAGTGTCCGTATTTTCAAGCAGCACGACCACTTCTTCTTTTGACGTGTAGTTTGGAAAAGTGAGAGTAAGACGGTCCTCCTCGTCCCCTACTTCTTTCCCTGTGTCGTTCGAAGTCGACGTAGCTGCAACAGCAGGCTTCTTACTCGTTGGCCCATCTTCACCTCCTTTAGTACCACTATAGACAGTAGTCACATACCCGCCCAAAGTAGACACTCTCAATGTCATTCCCCGATCCTGAACGCTTCTACGCAGAGCCAATAGTTTGGGGGAACGTCCCGGATGTTCACCTGGCGAACGCATCCCACCTAGTTCCTGTTCTTCCTCCTCCTCCTTCTCCTGATCGTCCAACCGTCGAGATCGACGTAAATGAAGCTGCTGCCCACCAGCTTGTGTGGGTCCATTTTCTCCAGGAAGCACTCCATTTCTATCTTGATGTCCGCTGACGGTAGGTAGAGCGGATGAAGATGTTGAGGACGCTTCTTCTTGTTGCTGTTGTTTATCTCCTGTTGGCGTTGCAGATGAGGCCGCTACTGAAGATGCTCCAGTGGTGGCAGAAGAAGAGAGCGGTGGTGGAGCTGCCGACGAGAAACCACTAGTGGCAGGACTAGTGTCAACAATGCGAGCAGCAATTTTAGAGCTTCTTCTATCATTTGCTGCTGTTGTTGACGTTGCTACGCTTGATAATGGTGAGAAACAACCATAGACTGCTCCACAACCTACCATATTAATAGTACCCTTGCTGTTCACCTCCTTGCTGTTGTGAACAAGTACAACAAGCTCGTCCATGTTGGAGCGGATTTGTTCTTGAGCAACAAGCAGGCGTCTCAGTTCAGCTTCTACATCTTTCTCTTCAGAATGATCCACCATTTTGATTTTGTCGGATTGTCGTTGTCCCTCTTCCAACACGCCAAATATATCCCGTTTCGAAGCCGCTTCGAGATCTTCATGCAAAGGCGAGGGTGACGACGCCATTTTTTTCGTTCAGACTGAAGAGTAGAGTAAGAAAGGGATTGTAAACGGAAGATAATAGGGAAGCGGTTAGCCAATTGGTGGAGGTGTTGGCAAGGAGGTGCAAAGAACTGGCGTTATCAAGAGCACAATTGTGGCACTTGTCGGTGCTATCAAATGTGAAGGAAGATAGGAAGATAAAGTCGCACAATCAAACTCTAAAGGTAATGCATTATTGAATACGAACAAGGACAAGGGGGTTACCCACAGTTGTAAGCAGTACTACGCGCGATGAAAAGAGGGAAGTCATTATTCAACTTTCAATTATTTGTCCATTCAAGTTACTAATTATGAGCTGCAAGAAGTTGTTAGAAACATCAGAGAGCTTCCGCTTAATAGTTGTAGCGAGAAAAGTTGGACAGAAGATGAAGCATAGCTATCCCTATCATAGGCAAAAATGAAAGGTGTTACGCTTTTGGCTGCACGTGCTCTCTTCACAGATTTTCATGATCGTTGATCCCTCAAACAGATACTTAGTTTTTCACAACGCCATTATCAAGTTCAAGCTCTCCCACCAGGATAATGCAACATCAAGTGCCAGTGCGACAGATTGATGAAAAGAATGATGAGCGGTCGTACAGACCAACTACGACTGTTTCCACTTCAATACGACTCATCAATTGTCCTTCTACTTCATCCAGCACGTACTCTCTCTCTCTGCTCAAATCAAATGACGCTAGAGCAGCTAGGCTGCCTCTCTCAACAACAGAATTTGACATCCGGCTCGGACCCGGTGACAGAAGATAACAGTCTCTCTGGCGTTCGCAGAAGATGAGGGTTTATTGAACCAGATGATACAACCAATGAAAATTTGGTTAGCGGATATGCGCCTACATTCTTTACAACGGATGTTCTTCGATTCTTTACAAAATGGCCCGACCGTCTGTGCTGACCACCACAACCAGGGACTAAGCAACTCAAAAAAATTTCCGGAACAGTCACTCCATCATGTTTACTAGTTCCAGCAATGTAGTTGTTGCGCAAGTACATTTTCGTTTATCATCTAGATGATGCAACTCTTTCCTTTTCTTCACGATCACACAATGACGTCTTTTTCTTGGAATTATATAAATATGTTCATATTTTCAACGCATCCATCAACAGTTTTTTTCGTTCCGGTGTCCACAATGCTTCTAATCGCTTCCACCTCGCTCCGTTTTCTCGAGGATTTTCATCCGGATGCTTCCCGAAGTAGTTCTGTCGTGATTAGACTTTTCCGCGGAATCCATCTAGAAACTCATCCCGGACCCGTTTACCCCCTCAGACGGAGGTCCAAGATGCTTCTGAAGATGGATCTCCAGAAGTCTTAATGTGATTCCTCCACTGGATGAAACACGTTTTCCTGTGCATCCAGTGTGTCCACGAATGTTTTGATGTTGTTTACTGGGACCTGAAGCGCGTTGGCGACCTCAGTCACGCTATGGTCGGCTGTTTCTTGCGTGAGCGATTGCGATGTACTAGATTCTTTGGACGTACTACTGCAGGAAATTTGCTTGGTCGCAGTCGAGGATGTCGAATTTCCACATCCTTCTGTATTCCCTCCGGAAGTCGAGGTCGCGGTGTGTTTTAGCGCTTCAACAGCTTTGTTGTCGGTGTGGTGGTTGTACATCAAGCAGGACGTTAACGTTGTTTGTTCAAGGAATAGTTTGATGTCTTACCTAAACTCACCCTTAAGGAATAGTTTGATGTCATCCGTCTCTCATGAAAGAAAAAGAAGTTCGACCAGAATCCAAATCTCAAAAATCAAACTCTTTCTCCGTAAATCTCCCACTGGTTCCAGATAGATGCCACTTCGATAACCAGTACCATTGACCAAAAATTGTCCTTCCCCATTCAACGGGTCCACATTGGTCCAAAACGCAAATAGCACATCCGGTCGAATCGGCTTCGAGCTACGAAAGCGAATAGCTTCGGTGTACCTGGTGTTATGGAAAAATCTTAGTAGGGGATCATGATCGATCGTCGTGTTGTGACATTATACTTGACATTCGCATGACTTTTTGCGTCGGATGGAAAAGGAAAGCGAGAGAGTAGTAGGACGAAGCCTCGGTCATCTTAAAAGTGTAAGAGAAAGTCGTCCTGTCTGAAACTTCCCAGGACTAAGTACACGCAAGAGCGCGCTGGGAGTGCGCGAGCGGTGCCGGGCAGTATAAATTCAGACAGCCCGACAGCCCATTTGGAGGCCGCCCCTCCGCCCTCTCAAGAAGAGGCGCGTCGCCTCTTCCTCGCACATCAGTCGCGCAGCCATGCCGTCAGCAGTAGCAGATAAAACTCACGCAACAAAAGCGCGCCGACCTTAGAAACGCTCTGCATTGTTACAAGAGAGTCACAAGAGAGTTGCTAGATAGGGAAACCCACATGATGGCTTCTTCATAGCGCCGGTCATCTTAAAAGTGTACTAAGAAAAAACTACCTGCTAGGATCGTGATGGTCATATGTCACGCTATCGTCTTTGGGACCAACCAAGCCTGACTGTATCGTTTCCCCAACGCAAGCATCAGAGGCTATAAAGTGCTGTCGCAATGACTCCTCTGCACACCAAAAACAACCCATGGCGAACAGGTAGCAGATTAGAGGGAACAAAAGGAACAGATATGAATATTTCTAGAGATGACGCTGAAAATAGATGAAAAGATGAAGGATGAAGTGAAGATTATACTACAGGTACAGCGGATCATACGTCGATTGTTCGTCGAAACCTCAGTTAAGAGAGCACCATAAACCTTCAATTTTTCATCCATTTTCAGCGTCATGATCTCTCTAGAAGAAATGATGAATTCATATCTGTTGTTCCTTTTGTTCCCTCTACTACATTGTGGTAGATTAGAGGGAACAAGGAAGGTGCTCTCTTAACTGAGGTTTCGACGAACAATCGACGTATGATCCTCGAAGGGCTCCTGTAGCGGTCTTCTTTTTACTACTTTGCTGTGCCACCAGACTAGATCCAGACGCGGCTGATCTTGACACCGCGCTCCTCATGCTCTTCATCTGCAACATCGCAGTCACAGGATAGACGATCTCTTTCGCAAGCTTCACAAAGTCATGGACGGGGGCTCACGTGTTCATCATGGACAGGGGCTGTTCGGGAATCAATGTTGTTGAATCACTCACTTGGAGTGGTAGAAAGGGGATGGCTACTTGGCAGCAGTGGTATCTCTATTCAGCAGATAGAGAAGTACTAGGAGTATGTTGAGATTACTACGACGTCTCAACCAAGTTAGGAGTAGTTCTTGCAGTCAATCATCTGAAACTGATACTGAAACAGAATCCTTCTCGCCCATAAAATTTATCGCTCCCCAAGAACATGAACTTGTTATCGTATTTGTCGGTTGCGATTTCGACAGAGTAGCGGCTTTGTTCTGCGCTAGCCAGTGCGCCGTCCGGGGCCGAACGCTGCATGTCGCCGGTGATACCTGACCAGGAGTCAATCATACGTTATTTGCTTACTTATGCCACGTAGGTATATCGGAGAAAGAGCCGAGTACAAGAACAAGGCTAATTCCTCTCCTCGTCGCAATCAAAAACAAGGATTGAAACAGCTTAGAAAATGTTAGTTTTGTAACTACAACTACACCAATTCATCTCAGGTACAAGCAACTTTCAAGAATAAATTCTCTCAAATACCAGTGATCTTGGACGTGTCGTGTGAGGTCAGGATACGATAGATCGTATCTGCATGATACCATCCCGTTGGCGCACACCGCCATACCCACAAGTCGGCACTTGGTACTACGTCTTCGGCTGAATCTTAGAAGGACACAGACCACGAGTTGCTTCGAAGATCGAATCATCCTATTCATAATCCTAGGTCCTCAGGAACATGGAAGTTCGTTCAAGGGCGACCATATGCATTGATCTTGATGACTTCAAGTTGTAGTCTAGTAAATATTAAGAGAATCGCCGCAGACGCAGCTACTACTGCCATTTTTTTCCAGATGAAGAAAGGTTTAAATAAAAGTTTCTAGGTCCTCATGAGCATGACTTCAAAGTAGTAAATAAAAGTTTCACTTCCACTTGCTTGTACTCGAATGCAACTTTCACTTACACGTGTACTTCTCGAATGCACCTACCATAAAAATTCGGAAAAGTCTCTGCATCATCGTCGTATACCGACTTCAAGTAGTCTAAATTATAAAGTTTCACTTCCACTTGTAATTCTCGAATGCACCTACCATAAAAATTCGGAAAAGTCTCTGCATCATCGTCGTAGACCTCCTGGCCTTCAACGGAGTAACCGGCTTTCGTGATCTTCACTTCACCATAGACATCCGCGACGTAGCGACCAAGAAATTTGTCAGTGGGATCGGTGAGAAGAGTTGTAGTACTGTTCTTTACGACACTAGTTGCGTTGCTCGCTGTGGCATTGTTTGGTGGTGCCTGCTGAGCTGCAGAGCGCCTAGTTGTAGAAGTGTCTTGACGATTTAGACGCAGAGCAGTCTTCGCTTTGTGATTCTGGACAAGCGCGATTCCTTCACTCTGATTTGCTGTAGAAGTAGATGTAGTGGTTGGATTCTTCCCCATATGTAGGTGTTGAAGTCGTGATCGTGTAGTGCTGCTAGCTGACACACGGCACCAGAGGATGAACCTCCAACATGTAAAAAAAATTCGTCTGCTTGGGCGAAGCGACAGGGTTACCATCTTTGGATTTCTTCCGCTTCATGTCACAGTGAGTGTGGCGGCGGAGGTTCGTTGGTGTCTTCACACGACCGAGGCTGAGGTCGTGGACATCATCTTTATATTTTCTAACAGTGCCCGTTGTTCACCCACGGACATCTAGTACAACATGATCGTTCTCGTTAGATTTAGACTTCCTACGCTTATCTTTACAAGTTGTACATCCTCCTTTTACAAGCCTTTTGTTTTCGGTCATGATTTATGTTTTGATTATTTTCACGCTAGTCAATTTTGTGTTTGCCTAAGTACTTTTTCCTGTGCCACGATGCTCAGCTTTTGTCTTCCCCGCCCAACGTCTTGTCCGAAGTGAGGAGGGCGATCCCATAGTAGTACAGTACACAGTGCGTGGCAATCATAAGAGCTGTAGCCGTTTCAAAAACTTCTGATTGGTGACGACTCTCTCGATGAAAATCGAGTAAAAAAAGTGATTATTTCCACGAACGTGGAACGCTTTTTCTTCTAGTCCTAGAACGATTGAGCAAGTCTCCACCACTCTCACCGCCCACTCCTGTTGCGCCCATGTTGCTCTTAGAGGTACTTCTCTTCTCTGGTATAGTGTCCAGTGGTTTTGACGAGGAGCGCCTTGGTACAGCGCCAGTATCGTTTACGTTTCTGCCCGACATAGTTGTAGGAGTGGACGAGGATGTTTTATTTTTATTGACCGCATTCGGTGCAGCCTCTTCTCCCGCTGTTCCACTGTAACTCCGTTTTCTTGGTTGCAATAGAGTAGCAGGCTTTACTCCCCCCTCAACACTTGCGGCACCACCTTTCAGTTCTAGTTTCTGTTGTGCTCTTGCCCGTTCATGGGCATTCTTCAACACCTGCGTAGCGAAGTAAGCGAGACCGTGAAGAATATTCATCGCCTTCACCGTGTCCTCCTTGGCTACGAAGAGGTGATCATGGTGAAAGCCAGCAATGATGTTACAGGAAACACCGCCTTGGGTAAGCGCACGCGAGAAGACGGACGTGAGACCTGAGTCGTGGTCAGGCAGATGTTGCACTACGAGTAGAATTGATGAAGCAAGTGGAACATGGTCAGTGAGATCACGGAAAAGAACGCACGATAATTTGGTGAGTTTTATTGAGAGCACTCTTGCATTCTTGAGTGTAATCGGTAATCCCTTCTAGTGTCACTCGTCTCATTCACATCACAGTACCACAAGCTTCCACTGCACTGTACGTATCCAACTGGATCCATGATGCTTCGAAAGGCGATACTTTGATGCCGTGCTTTTTGGCCTTTTCTTTCTCCATGACTATGGCAACACCCTCCTTCTCCTTAAATTCGCAAGCGGTGTCTTCTCTTGGTATTTTCGACACTTCAGCAGGAGAGAGTGAGCCGAAGACGTAGGTGCCGGGAATTATTAGAAGTGGCCTACGCGGTGATGCATGGGCTGTTGCGATTATACAAACTGGAGACTTAAC
The DNA here is from genome assembly GCA_905178165.1 of Amoebophrya sp. A25. Taxonomy (NCBI): domain Eukaryota; class Dinophyceae; order Syndiniales; family Amoebophryaceae; genus Amoebophrya; species Amoebophrya sp. A25. The sequence continues at coordinate 83,577 of CAJINU010000009.1, read as the reverse complement.
CCCCGGGGATCCTAAATCTACTGGTGAGTTATACTTTTTAGTGCTGTGGCAGCACGGTAGGCTGGCTCGGCAGACCCAGGTCTTTGCCGGCGCCGGTCGTTGCACCTACGGCCCATAAATTTGCCACGGAGCGTGGCGGGAGGCCTTTACCTCCCCAGAGAGAGTTGCACACCAACGTCCGGGTGTCGTAACCCCTCTCGCGGCTCGGCCGGTGTTCGTGCACCGTCGCCCTACGAGTCAATCAACCGGCACCCGCGAGGTTTCGGGTGCTCGCTCTTCGCGTCGGACGCTTTGGTCCGGGGCGCTTTGGCCCGGGTGCGCGGCTAATCCCTCGGCAGTAGCAGGCGTTGTCCCCCCGCTGGGGGACAAGGTCACTTTGAACCTCCAGCCCGCGCTGTCGGCCTACTACCGGGGCTTGAGCTCCCGCTCAACCTCTGGTCTCGGTTTGACACGTGCCAGCGGTGAATGGACCGCTCCGAGCCCTTATCCTTTCCTCACCGGCACCTTCCTCCGGAGACCCCGACCAGGCTCCGGCTTCCTGGTGCGGACTTGAGTCGGCGGTCTGAGACTCGCGTCCGCCGTCGAGGGGTTACGGGGACGTGTGCCGGCCTTTGCACAGGTTTGCGTCAGGACCTCCCGCCGGCCAGCGCCCGCGTCGGTGGTGTGCCGGGGCGGCTGCCGCCCTCCACCGCGCTTGTCGCTCCCGTGGGAGGGACGAACTCCCGGAGCGACAGCGACAGCAGGGGCCGGCAGGCGTTCACATAGTTCAGCCAGCCATAGTCGGGCACCAGTGGACTGCTGAACCGTCTGCAGCCGTGGGATGGTGTTGATGAACAGTTTGTGCTTGCCGTGTCTGGTCATGTAGTCCGCCAGGTTCCATTCGGATTTTATGTAGACGTACCACGGTTTGACATTGTTGTCGTACCAGTGATTGACTACGTCTACTGCGGTGTTTGCCACCACCGCGGATTTGCCACTACATTTGATGAAGTTGTAGAGTACTGGCGTGTTGTCGATCAGCACTACGAGGTCGGAGTTGCTGGTCCAACTCGGTAGTTGCTTTGCGGCGAGGCCCACCGCGGCCGCCTCCAGTACCTCTATCCTGGCGGTGGCCCATCGGCCATCCGTTAATGGCTGCATTTGGATGAGGGTCTTCCCGCTGTGGTGGATCATGACGTATCCTAGCGTTGGCTCGCCGTTCGGCCCGCCATCTGTTGACGCGTCCGTGAACAGGAAGCTCAGAGGCTTCACGATTTGTTCTAGCCTGAGTCTGAGCCTGTTCACCTTGTGGACCATCTTCTCGATGGCCGCAGTGGAGCGCAGGAGGGCTCTCCGTTGCCACCGCTGCTTCACCAACTTGTCGAAGGTGGCGTCTTCTGTCCATGCGTAAAGAGATCTCATGATCTCGTTTCCGGCTCTGTTTGCCGCGGACACGGTGATGAAGTTTGCCAGTCCGAGCAGTCGCTGGACCACCTTTTTGTCCAACTGTCCTGTGTTCACTTTCTGCCGGAGCTCGTTTGCGACTTCCGCGACCTGCTGGAGCATGTTGTCTGGCACCACAACATCAATTCCCGTTTTTGGGCTTGTGTCGTAGTGGAGGCCCAGTATGCGCACAATAGGGCTCTTTCTCGAGTCCTGCTGTGCTGTCGCTTTTGTCGCGAGCTCCAGCCCCAGGCAGTCGCAGAGAGCTTCGTATGCCTCTATTGCCTCATCCGCTCCCTCTTCGAGGCTGAGGATGATGGCGTCGTCGATGTAGATTGGCACTACTGTGTGCCCGAGCGTGGCCATTATTTTCATGACCAGCTCCGCCACTCTACACCAGCTGCTGACGCTGAACTTGTTCCCCATGTTCAGTATCGCCGCGAGGAACATGCGGTAGCGCCCCTGGGTGTCGTCCCAGACTCCAACCGGGTTTTCCTCCGGGTGTTTTACCCCTACCTGGTAGTAGGCCTTGCTCCAGTCTCGGAGTGCGATGCAAGGCTTTCTACCTGCCGGGCGGGTCTTCATCCTCTCCTCGTTGAGGAGCCTCACCTGCTCGCCGAGTTGGCGGTGCTCGTCGGTGGTTGTGGCTTCGCTTGCGCTTGTTTTTGCGCGGAAGTCTGCGACCTCTTTAGCCACCTGGCCGCAGATATCCGTGGTGAACTGTGTCACCGGTGCGTGGAGGGTGAGGCCCTCTGCGCCTGCAGGCGCCATGTAGCTTTTTACAATCTCCAGGACCGTTCGCGTCCCGTGGAGCCTCACCTTTTCCGACATTTTTGAGAAGTCGTTTTTCCACCGCTCGTCGATTATCACGCGAACCTTCTCTGGTTCGACCTTTGGGAAGGCGTACGCCGGCATGACCTTGAGGTCCTCTGGATTGATCTCTTTGTATCTGCCCAGCTGGACGTCTGCCTCAATGTTTTTGAGGACTTGCCGAAGGGCTTCCTCTGGGAAACCCTTCGGAGGCGCATCCCGGATTTTTACCGCGGTGCTATAGAATTCTTTGAGGTCCTTTGCCTCCGCGGCATTGACGTCTGCCTTCCAAAGGCCAGTACTCTTGTACTCCCCTATTGTTTGAAATCCATGGAGGATGTCGTCCGGTAGCGACGTGTCCGGATGGCCCGTCAATGCGATGAGTTTTCTCATTGCGATGACGTTCCTTGTTTTGGTTGTCTGTAGCACCCTTTTTAGGTGCTCTGGCGCCGTAGCGTTTATCAAGTCTGCATTTGCTTGCTCCGTCTGCGTCTTCAGACGTCTGAACAAGGCGGTGGCTTGTTTTCTTCGTTTGGCTACCGCTGCCGGCTGTAGCTTCTCGGCAGCTATCAGTTGTTCCCACTCGAGTGGTAGCTTTTGGCCGTAGGTCTCGAAGTGTAGTTGTGCTCGGACCCGATTGACGAAGTTGCAGACCGCGTCATGGAGCTCGCGGCGGTCGTTGCCGTGCTCCATTTCTGCTTGGCTGACGTGTAGTGGCGTGGCAGTCGTCATTTTTTGTGACTAGGCTTGGTTGGCCCCTGGGAGGATTTTTTGTCGACTGTCGTCCAGGAACCTTCCAGAGAGCGTATCTTTTCTCTCACCTAAGTTAACTCACCAGTTAGTATAATCACTTCCCCCGCAAGCTCCTCCAGTGCATATACAAACTGGAGACTTAACCCCCGGGGATCCTAAATCTACTGGTGAGTTATACTTTTTAGTGCTGTGGCAGCACGGTAGGCTGGCTCGGCAGACCCAGGTCTTTGCCGGCGCCGGTCGTTGCACCTACGGCCCATAAATTTGCCACGGAGCGTGGCGGGAGGCCTTTACCTCCCCAGAGAGAGTTGCACACCAACGTCCGGGTGTCGTAACCCCTCTCGCGGCTCGGCCGGTGTTCGTGCACCGTCGCCCTACGAGTCAATCAACCGGCACCCGCGAGGTTTCGGGTGCTCGCTCTTCGCGTCGGACGCTTTGGTCCGGGGCGCTTTGGCCCGGGTGCGCGGCTAATCCCTCGGCAGTAGCAGGCGTTGTCCCCCCGCTGGGGGACAAGGTCACTTTGAACCTCCAGCCCTTTGGGCCATCCTTTCTCGACGCCTCCTTGGTGCGCCTTCCATCCTTTTCCCGACGACTGGAGGTTCAGAACCGCCAGGTGCGTACGTTTTTTGTACCCGGTACTGCTTTGAGTGCCCCTGAGCCGCTGCTACTGGCGCTCTTTGGCGCTAGGGCCGTCACCTTTTTGGTAACGGTATTCTGTTGAATCCGCCCTTTCTTCTGTAGCTTCTGCTTGGGGGTGATCTTGATCGTCCGCTTGACCAAGGTGTCCTCTTGGACCGCCTTGGGCTGCACGAAGACGCGCGGGGGTGGACCCCCCCCCGAGGGCCACCGCCTGCGCAATCCGTGCAGCGGGATGAATTCCGAAGCCTCCCACGTTTTGTGGTCGGCTGTGTACTCGTCCCACATTTTGCTGGACTGTTCCCAGCCCATGTGGGTGAGGAATTCATCCTCCTTCACGGAGATTTTCCCTTGCTCCCACTCGCGTCGCGTTGCCAATGCGAGTCCTCTCCTGCAGCTGTGCAGCGTGCCGCTAATTCCCTTCGCCAAGCTACTTATCCTGGCCTTGCCTAATGGGAAATCAGATCTCATAACAGCGCCTTCGCCGTGCATCGGGCAAAAGCGACTTCGTGCACCAGCTGTTTTTGCGTTGGTGTCGCAATTGCAGTGGATTTCTATTATCCTACCGCGTTGTTTGCGGATTTTGTCTTCGGATATGTGGATGCGCCACACGTCTCCTTTTTTGGAGATGTCCGTGTCGTCCACCGCCGCGATGCTGTCGCCCCGCAATCCCGATAGCGCCCAAAGGAGGACCATTTTTTGGTCTTTTGCCTTTAGCGCCTCGAGCTTCGTACCCGGTAGGAAAGGCTTTGCTTTCCTCGGGTTGTGGTCTTGGATTGTTCGTTCAATTGCCTTTTCCACGTCCCCGATGTTTCGGAGAATGGCGGGGCTTTCGACTAGCCGCTGCGGGCCATCCGCGGGTGGCGGTTCTACCAGCCACATGATGATGCTGGATGTGTACTGCGCGACTGAGGTGTATTCATTGAACACTAGGAAGGCGGCGAATCTTTGCACCGCCTCCGGCCTCACGGGTAGCTTTTCACCCTTGGCCGCTAGCCAGTCGAGGAAGAAGGCGACTCGCGACTTTTTGTTTCTAGTCGTGGAGTCGGCTTCTCCCATGGCGCGCAGCTCGTCGTCGTTTAGATCGACAGCTTTGCGCAGTGCGTCCGCCCGCTTCGACATTTATTTTATGTTACTTTCTTAATTATCTCTCGCTGTTGTTCCCTCTAACGCTCTTTTTAGTTTTTATTTAGTTAGTTTGTTCTCTCGTCCTTACTTACTTTTTTGTCTAGGCTGGTTCGTGCGGCTGCTTAGGCGAACCTCCACCATGGATCTTGGCCTCCTGCCGTATCTCATGAAGTGGTCTCCCCAGCCTAGCTTCTTTACTTACTCGCAACTCCTTCCCACTCTGTTTTCCCTCTTTTTAGCTTGACGAGATGTAACACGTCGCTCCCTCGAACACTGCGCCGCCGCCGCCGCGTTTTCCCTTTCGGCCACCAGTCGTCACTGGTGGTTTGATTTGTTTCCTCCCTCTCAACTAGAGTGCTTTTTTACTCTGTCAAAAAGGACGAATTTATTGTTCCGCCACTAACTTAATAATGGTCCGGTGCCCCTGGTAATTTGAAAAACATAGTCGATCCACCACGACAGTCAAGAAGGCAGGCATAAGGGCCCTGAAACAGTGACACCAAAGCGAACCAAACAAGACCAAAGGTCGCACCCCGTCCACCCGAAGGGAATCAGATGCTTACTAAGACCTAGGGCTTCTCAGAACTGCCTGATACTCAGCAGTAGTGCCTTTCCCTACTTTTTGCCAACAGCTACAGCCCAAAGACTAATAGCACTGCCTGTTACTCAGCAGTAGTGAGCCAACTTTTTCGCTATAGTTTCTAGAGAAAAGCCAGGGCCATTATAGCCAAAGCACTGCCTGATACTCAGCAGTAGTGTTAACCTCACATAGGAGCAGCAACAGAGAGCTGACACACTCAGAGTCGCGCAGCCTATACTTTGCCAGGGCCTTAACTTCACCCGGCACTACACTGACTAACAGCAGCAACAACTAAAAGAGACGAAGTCCCCTACCCCCTTTGTTTTCCACAAAGCTTTTAGTCAGAGCAGTACCCGCGTAAGCCTTAACCTTAGACTGCAGCACCTAGTACTACTGCTAGCCCCTCGTCTGGCAAGAAAGTCATACCCTCAGGAAAGAATCGTCTTCACTTCATTCAGTACCGACGCACAGCTTGTTCAGGGTCTTTGTACACTACTAGCAGAGTAAGAGACAGAAGAAAGAGCTTTACTCTAGACCACCTAGAGTTTCCACCTACAGAGCAGCCACTACCTAGCTTCACAAGGCACTCACACAGCTACCTAAGAGACAAGTCCCCACCTACAGTCACAGAGCTTAGTCGCAGCAGACTTAACAAAAAAGAAAACCTTTTACCAAGGAGACAACAGGCGTTCGACAGCACCACCAACCGAAGGTAGACCGATGCACACATAGAGACAGCGAAGCAGGCCTGACTTTAGACACCCTTGTAACGACAGAGACCCTTTCTTTACTCACAGAACACCTTACTCCACAAGGAAAGAAAGCAAGAACGAAAGAAGGAGCGCTGCTTTCCCTTCCAACTTAAGAGAGGGACAACCAACACTCTGGCTTTTTCTTTTTTTTCAACTTTCCCTTAGCAAACTGGTTGGAGCTTCTACTGCGCCTTCGTTTAGCTTTGGTTTAGCCGGAAGGCCACAAGTCTTTACTTTTGTTCTTTCAAGCCTTACAAGTTTAGTTCTTCTCTTTAGTAGGGGCTAACGAGAAGAGTTCGGCTGCTTCACGCAACTCACTTTGAAGGGAGAAGCACTGTGAGAGGGGACTGACCTACTCGACAAGGGAGAGGCTTCTTTCCGGAGAAACGCTACACCAGTTTGCCAGCTCAAGGCAGCAGTCGCTCAGGAGATGATCTCTCCTGTAACTTCGGAGTGTCAGCCAGGAGGTCATCTTCCAAATTAGGATAGTCTAGCAGGGAGAATGTTACAGGCCTCTCCGGAGACGCCATCGCTCTCGGCTGACGGATAGGGGAGCCAGAGTCCTCTTCATCCATGCCCTCCTGCACACCCCACAGAGAGCCACAGCGCGCCGGGAAGGCAGCACTACGTCGCTGCTGCTGAGGGATCTGCTCTGGAGAGACAGCGGACTCCGGTCCGCGTTCTGGCGGTGTTAGACAAAAGAGGCTGAGGATCCTGTAGGCTTCTCTATGGTGAGCTGCCGTCTGCCTGCAAGACTCACAGTCAGGCGACGCGTCCGGATTTACCACACAGAGGGGGCACGAGACCGCCGCGCGACGTCGCGACCAACAGTCCAGGCAATTGTGCGTGTCCCTCTCATTGTCCACAGCACACTCATAGCAGAAGCGCTGGTCCCTCTCAAATGAGTCATCGAAGGCCATCCAGCCTAGATCCCAGAGAGGAGCAGCTTCTTGCAGCCTCCGTCGCTTAGCAGCCGGCGAGGCCTCTGCTGGTACGGCGGGACTGTCCGCCTGAGCAGCCGCGTACCTCTCTGAGGGGAGAGCAGACGTCAGAACCTTCGCCTCCCGCACCACCTCACCGATCACGTCCTCCCTGTTACAGTTTAGAGGTCCTCGCTGCAAGGGGAGTGAGGTGGAAGCCTGTTCGGCTCGCACCGGGTCCAAGCGAGGAGCTGACGACCTCGAGATCAGAAGCAGGAGGTCACCTGGACCGCTGAGGTCAGCCACCCCCGGCGCCACATTCGCCATCGAGGCACTGTCCGCAGTGCGCTCCACCGCTTTACGTGTGGCCTCCAGCTGTTCACCATTCAGCTCCTCTTCCTCTCTGGGGAGGGCCTCCGGCGGACGATACGGCCAGTCATCCGCTGGGGGATCTCCTATGGCCCATAACACCGCGCGCACAATGTCAATCTTCTGCTTCTTCTCTCTGAGAGGTTCGTAGTCATCGGCCACCAGGTCCACGAGCGGCTCTCCCACCGCCAGGTAGTAGTCCCGCACTCGGGGACATTCTAGCGAAAGAAGATGTCGCGAGATGTTGGAGTAGATGACGTCTGCAGCCCAGTCCTTGGGAGCCCCGTGACCGCGGTGTAGCGCAGCATCCCCTTGGAGACGCGCTTCCGCATGTTCGAGGCGAGCCGCCGAGTCCGTTGCCTGATCAGCTGCGGGCTCACACAGCTGCGCCGCGCTTGCCCTATTGGCAGTGACCTGCCCCCGGTGTAAGAGCTGCTGTCCCCTACCACTCTGCTGAAGAGGCTGGGGAGAGGGGGCAACCTCCCTCGCCAAGGAGTGCTGCTTTTCCCACGGCAGACAGCACACCCTGAGCACTTGGCCACATAGACCACAGGTAACGCGCTTGTAGTCTGAGCTATGCTTACAGCCCGTCGCTGTGAGTAAGAAAGTCCCGTCACCGCTGAGCAGGCTAAGGGTGACCGTCTGCTGAAATGGAGTCAACAGTCTCAGAAATGGACGGACTGACCCTGCATTGATGCAGATCCTCGTCCGCCCCGTCGAGCTGTCAGTTGAGTGTCTACGCAGCTCTGAGAAGATCATTTCTCTGACCCGAGAGCGCAGGGACCTCTTCAGTAGTCTCGGGGCGACGCTAACTCTGAACCAGTCGCCCAGCGACTGTAGAGGGAGAAGGGGATCTGTGGCAAGCTTCTGCGCCAGGTCCGTGACCTGGTGAAGGAATACGCCACTATGGCCCGGAACCCAGACAAGAAGAATTGAGACGCCCCCGAGGCTGTCAGCCAAAGACGACAGGAGCCCCCGCATCTCTCGGTACATCCGCTCCCCCGCGTTGTTGCGAAGGTTCCACAGGACGCCGTCGCTGTCGACCTGAATGACGATCAGTTGTATGGACGCATCGCCTGTCACGCCGAGCTTCCTTCTGAAAGCGTCCTCCAGTACTTTGAGAAGAGCGCCCAGGGCACCCGCCTCACCTTCATAGGTCGTGTGAAAGTGGTGCAGTCTCAGCAGGATCATCCTCTCAAGATCCGTGCATCCACCGCCCTTGATGCCTATTGAAGCAACCCGGCGAGTCGAGCCACCCTCAGTGGGTTGCTCCTCAGGAGGTGCGTCACCACTGTCAGAGGCACACATGAGGAGACCGTCCCCCAGTGCTTCCTCAAGGCCCGCGAGCCAGCGACGGACCAGGGCACCCACCCGAGGCGTGTGCTCTTTCTTCCTGGAGAGTTTAAACTTGTGGAAAACCTCCATCGAGGTGAGGACACACACCGAGGATGGCAGAACAGCTCCTGACGAGAAGTCAAAACTTACTGGCACATCAGCCCAGGCACCCAGGGCAGGCCCTACTTGGTCAGCAGTGAAAGCTTCCGAGGCAGTGAGGGCTCCACCTGTGACACGAGCCCAGTCTAGGGCGACCAGGTGCGCCATGTCCACCCTGCGGTAAGCAATGGCTTGCGCAGATGGGAAGTGTGCCCCCGTCACGACAAAGGTCGAGTACGTTGGGTACCCGACCGCCCACGGAAGATTCAACTGGATCCGCAAGCACTTCTCCGCCGTGGCGTCCAGCAGAGCCGTATGGGCCGGACACAGGAGGGTTGCTGCTGAGGACGCGTAGGTCAGTCTCGAGTAGATATGTTGATGATACATATCCACCGCGGCAACCACGTCCACACACTGCTGCTCTGGGTCCCAGACCTCGTTCAGGTTCTGGAACGCTCGCGCAGTGCATGTCCTCGTGAGCGCCGCGCCAGCAGCCTCCCAGGCCTCCTTGTGCGGTGAAAGCGGCATCCCCAAGAATACATGGCACTTCGCGAAGTCTACCTTCAAAGAGCCAGAGCCGATTCCCATAGGTCGGGGCGCCACCGGGTGCGGTGCTCGCAGGTCCGGGGGAGGAGAGCCCACCGTAGTGAGCGCCTCCGGGAATCGTACCGACCTTCCATTGTCCAGCCTGACTTCAAAACTACTAAGGAACTCTGCAGCGGCCGCGGCGCGCTCGGAAGCAGCACCTCCGAAGCCGGGAGCCCGTAGACACGCCATTCGGAAGTTACTCACCGGATACGGGAAGGATGGAGGCGCCATCCTACGCGTCGTCTCCAAGATTGCCTCCTTGAGTTCTTCCTGGCCTTGCGCCAGCAGTACTGTGCAGATGTCATCTGAGTATCCTGTCACCAGTCTCTCCGCCACAGAGAAGAGACCCGCTCTGCGGCAGGCGCGGCCGATGGCTTGCCTAAAGACTGGAGGAGCAATCAGCGTCCCCTGGCCAAGACAGTCCGCGAAAGCGAAGGGTCTTCCTAGTAGACTGTCCACGAAAATTCTACCCGAACGCTCCTCCATCAGGGAGAGGAGCGCTGCTACGAGCTGTCTGGGGCATCCTGTCTCGGACAGATAGGTGGCAGCCTCCAGGCGAGTCACGTTCTCGAAGCCTCCGTCAACGTCCGCAAGCAGGCAGACCGCATACGGCTCAGCTGCGGAGAGCGCAGCACACACAACCCGAAGGAGCACGTGCTCCGGACCGATGCCTGCCACATAGGCAAAGTTCTCCTCTGCCGCGTAGAGCCAGGGAGCAGCTAGCTCTAGCAGCACGGACTCGGAAAACTTGTCACTACCCGATGACATGGCCAATGGGCGGTAGAAGGAGGCTAGAAGGCGTGACGCGCCCTCCTTATAGGCCTTAAATAGGAAGCTAAGAAGGAACTCTCTCGAGGATGGCAGAGGGCGCCCCGAGTTGATCGCGCTGACCACTTCCTTCGCGAACAGAGACCTCAGCTCTGGCGAGTCACGAAAGACTGCAGGCGGGACCCCATCCGGCCCCGGAGCAGCTTTCGGGTTGAGCCTCCTGCCTGCCCTGTACGCTAAGTCATGGGAGTACTCGAAAACCTGCTGTGGGAGACCCTGAAGGATCTCCTCTATCTTCTCGCTCTCCGCCCGCTTACCGTCCCGTGTGAGAATTCTGCCAGCCGGTTTACCATCCAGTAGGCGGCACCTGAAGACCGTCATTGCCTCACCCACGTTGCAGGTTAAGGCACCGTCCGCCTTAAGGAGAATGGTCCGCGGCCCCTTGGAAGCAGAGCGCTCGACCCGAGTCCCACAGGCCTTCAGTGCCCGCTCCGCAAGAGACGGGAAGTCGCAGTCTTTGGCTTCCCCCAGCCTAGACACGACCTGCGCAAACGCCCCCCTTTTCTCCACCGGTAGGGTTTGCCAGAGGTACTTGGAGCGTCGTCGAAGGCCAGGCTCCGCTGCTCTGGTGGCTGGAGCCCTAGGGCCGTCGCTTCCAGCTACCATAGCACCAATGATGACTAGGTGAGAGTGCACTGAAGGGATGAGAGATACCGGTGGGAGGATCCACGATCGGGGGCTGAGATCACGCTCTCTGCCCAGCGCGGTGAGGTAGAGCAGGTCCGGCTGACTGCCCGCTCTGGGGAAAGTGACAGCCATCGTGTCCAGTGCGTTCTTCAAGGAGTGCTTCTCTGTGAGAGCACGCCTTATCTCGCTCTTCAGAGGGCCATGCTCGTTGTGAGTGTAGGGGATCCTGGAGGCGACCGCTCCCCACGAGAAGTTCCAGTCTCCTGCTGCCATACAGAGAGACTCCCCCGGGAGCGCGACCAGAAAATCCCGCAAGGGGGCTAGGACAGCCGGGTGGTCGTTGTTGGTCATGTATCCCCCTATGAGTTTCCCTGCAATCTGTGAGTGGTGAATCGAGACGGTCCCCAGAGAGGGCACCCCCGGAATCGGCCGGAAAGAGTCCTTTCCTGGCATCCGGCATGAGTGCGCTATTAGCAGCAGAGCATCCCGCAGGGCATGTATCTCATAGCGACCACTTAGTGTAGCGCGTAGACACTTCTGCACCCTGGACGAGTCCGCGCTGTCTGCGTTACGCAGACCGGTCTCTGAGACAACCACTACTTGAGCCTCTGTGGCCCTCACCTCACCCGCGAGTTCACACCATGCGTTCTTCGCCCGTGAGTCGGCGTTTATCAGCGCCACTCGGAAGTCCACTCCTTTGCCCCATTTGAGGTCCGGAGTAGGTTCCGCGTGCAGCGCCAGTGAGGCGCGCAGCTCAGGTAGTTCCCACGAGTCCGCGTCCGCCGTAGACTTAACTCCCTCCTTCTTCCTGACAACCGCCTGCCGTAGACCAGCGAGGACAGGATCTGGGAGCTGATTACGGAGGCCCGCAAAGCAGATAGGAAGATGGTTCAGGGCTGTCGCCGTGCCGTAGGGCATACAGCAGCGGTGACAGGTCCAAAATGACACCTCCGACCAGTCCATGCCCGGCTGGGTGACTGGGAGGACTAGGTGGAGGCCTACCGGCATAGAGAGATCGTCCACCCCCTTCAGACCCGGGCCGCCAGAAGTCACGGCCAGCATGCCTAGCGCATGCGCGTGGACTGCCAGCGTGTCCTCCTCTGCCTGTACCATCTTGGTGCGCTGACTCGAGTCTGCAGCACAATCCTGACAGTAGGCCCCCCGCGGCGTGTAGTCAATCCCGTCTCGGGAGAGCGGACGGCAAGGAGAACAGATCATGAGACTGGGGTCAATGTTCCTTACCACCGCTCCTCTGACGTGCCCTGCGAAGGTCACCGCGCCAGGGCGCTTTAGCCTGTAGCAGTGCAGTAGATCCCACTGCGGGCAGGGATCTTCCTCGGAGGGTGAGCCAGCTCCTGCCTCGACCAGGGCGTGCCGCTGCCCCCGACACCGCCCCCACTTAGGACCAGAGACCCAGTCCGAGAGGAACAGCCGGCTCGCCCTCTGCAACTCTTGGTCTCCGCGCGGTCTCCTCGTCAGGGTCCCCCATAAGGAGTCCGGGGAGTCACGTGTGACCGGGAGCGCGTGTGCGACGTTTCGCAACGACAGCACGTCACATCTCGCACGGGAGGATGTCACCGCGGAGTACCTCCGTGACGGTCGCGTTTGGCCGGTCGCACGCCAGACCGCCTCCTCGAGCACGCTCCGCGCCTGGTCCAGATTACGAGACGTGACCTCCACGCCCAGAGGGTTGTGGATGAGAGTCGCCACTGGGGGCGGCGCCTGTCCATCCACCAGGTCACCCTGGTCCGGGCGCACTGCTTGCGCTCTACTGAGCTGGCGAAGACAGTGCAGTCCCGATTCTAACAGGAGCCCCTCCTCCGCAGCCCGGCGCGCCACCAGTCGGAGCCAGAGAGGCGCGCGGTGTGTGACCTGTACCATCCTCGTCTCACACCCTAGTGGAAGGAGAGCGGGCGTGAGGACAATATCCGTACTAGCGTGCGGAGGTAGAGACAGTGGAGGCTGCTGCCCCAGCATGGGTGGCTCCAAGGCGCTAAACCTGTCTAGTGCGAAGGGGGGAAACGCTCCGATTACCGGGTCAAGGAGTTTCGCCCGGACAGTCCTGCCGCCTATGCCAGATGGCTCCATCGGACACAGGTTAGGGCGTGGAGCAGACGCACCTGCTGGCGGAAAGAAGGCAGATCCTTGGGAAGACACTGACGCCGCGGATGTCTGGCTGTGAGCCTGTGTGCTAGGTGCCCAGCCACCACATGCCGCACCCATGAATGAGAAGGCACGTGGGTCCGGGCATGAGAGGAATTTGACCAGAGGGCTTATGGCGAATGCTTTTGCATTCTGTTTTTCGAGGATTTGTTGTCCTCGAGGCCGTTAGCCTTTTTCTTCCAGCTAGTCGCGTTCTAGCTTGTGCGTGGCTCCTTCTACCACACCGCGAGGGAGCGTTTGCTCCCAACGTGCTCCTTCACGTCTCTCCCCAGGAGGATTTTTCCCTCCATCACCATCGATTTATCGGCGTCGATCGCGTGCGCGGCTGTTTTTGCGCTCGTTCGATCGCTTCGATTTGTTGCGGCCACGATTGTCTTTTTCGCGACTGTCGTTGCGATGCCGTTGTCCCAGCGGAACCGCGTTTGCGTCGCTTCGCTGGGGTCCTTTCGGTTGGCGGCGTGTTCGGCCGTTTTTGGCCTTCATCGCCTTCATCGGCTGGACTTTCGGTTTTACGAAGTCTTTCGGGTGGCGGATTGCTTCCCTGTCCTTCGCTGCCGCTCGTTTTGCCGCTGTGCCGGTTGGCTGCTGGTTGATGTTTCGTCCTGCCAACCGGGCCGAGAAGAGGACTTCGGCCAGCTCTTTTTGCGAGCGGATCACTTCTGCCCACGTTCTCTTGGCGATAGTGATGTCTGGGGGAGGACGGTTGCGGTCGATGAGGTGGTGGTGTGTGCATTCCAGGTGTTGAGCGTCGTTGCGACAGCCTGACTGCACCGCATGCGCTTTGTGCGCGTGGAACCAGTGGCATACCGCCGGCGGAAGCATGAGTCCCATATTTTTCAGGGACTTCAATGCGGACGGCTCCACTAAGCCGGTTTGAGGGAAGTACACGTAGTATGTGGTGCGTGTTCCTCCCTTCGCGTTTCGGCGCTCGGCTAGCACCACGTCGACACGTTTGTCGAGGCGGCGGTTGTGGACTGGGTCCATGGCCGGGTTGAAATCTGTTTTTTCCAGATCCAAACTCTCCAACCAAGTGTCGCTCGGCATGGTTGTGCCCGTGTCGTCGTCCCCGCCGCTGTCGGCGTCGCTGCCGAACGGGTTTTGCGGGCCTTCGCTCGCCGATCGCTCTCGCGATTCGCTGCGGCGGCGGCTGTGGCTACGAGAGCGCAGTGTGACTGTCACACGTTCGCTTCTCGGCTTGCCTAAGCTCGCCTCGGCGTCTCGCATGGAGAACATTTCATTTTTGATTTCCTCCATGTTCTCCTTGAAGAACGCTTTTTGGACGGGCGGTTTGATTTTTCCCCCGTCTTCCTCGTCCGTGTAGCGCGCCTCGTCGATGAGGTGGAGACCGAAGTGGTTGTACCAGGCCAGCAGGTTGAACATGTATCTGTTCACCAGCCCGGTCTCCCAGCGCTTCATCTTCTGCTGGAGCGCGTCGAGGCTGCGGGAGCCTTCCTTCATGAATCCCAAGAACACCATCATTTTTTTGATGGCGATTTCTGGGAAGTTCTCGTTGAACTCGGTCATGAAGTCGAAGGGCTGCAGGTCGGTGGCGCCGTTGATGGCGCTTTCCACGCGGCGCAGCGTCTCCCAGCACTGGTCCAGGTTGCATCTGTCCCAGTAGTCAGCCGGGACGCTGGCGACGACCTGTTTCCGGACCAGGTTCTGGAACGCGCTGTTTGTGCGCTGCAGGTTGTCTCCGTTAAAGCCTGCGATGGCGCAGTTTGAGACCTTGGGTTGGTTTTTTCCCACCTGGGCTTCGCCCCAGATGCCTGCGGCCGCGTATGCTCCGAAGAGCAGCGCCAGCGCCTTTTGGTTGAGGCGTTGGCCTGCCGTCGTGTTCAGGACGCTGTTTTCGTCCACGTCGAAAACGGAGCGGAGGCCGTGCTTTTCCACGTGTTTTAATAACGCGGTGAGCACGTGGTTCGCCTGCTTAGAGGCTTTTTCTCCGTTCGTGAAGAAGCAGTTTTTATACTGCTCCTGTGCGTCTGCGACTTCCTCGCCCGGAGTTAAGACGGAAGGCCAGACGACTTTCACCTCTGTTTTCTTCTCGACGCCGTTTACGCGTCGGTAGACGAAGAATTTTTCTCCTTCGCTAGCCGGGCGCGTGTCGTCATAGGAGAGGATTTTGTCCTCTCCGCTGCTGTTCAAAGCCGTTGCGATGGCCTTTGCGGTCTTCTTCGCGAACGTTTTGAACAGAGCTGCCGTCTCCGGCGGCTCCTCGGAGGACTCTTCGCTTTTGTCGGCGAAGTCCACGGAGTCCTCCTCCTCTTTCTTTTTGGCTTCGAGCTCCGCCTTGCGCTGCTTCTCCTCTTCTTCGAGGAGCTTTCGGTCCTCCTCCTCGTGCGCCTTGCGGACCGACGTCCACGGCGTCTTGGCCGGCTTCGCGTCCCAGTCGTTGAGCACCTCTTTGTTGGTGCGCTCGATCAGGTAGCGGACTATCACCTCCTTTTTGGCGGTCTGCGCCGGGACTTCCGCCAGGTTCAGCTGCGGGTTTTCCTCCCGAAACTTTCGTTTTTCGGCGAGCTTCGCGCCGGCTTCAAAAGTCTCTTTTTTAATCAGAGACTTCGAGGCCCAGGGTTCGGCCGTTAGTTCCTCGTGGTATGCGCCCAACCACAAGTGGAACCACATCAAGGTGGTGCCCTGTTCGGTTAGGGTTCCACCTTCCCCCACGAAGCGCGGGTCCTCCAGGTCTTTTTTGACCGTGTCGATGAATTCCGTTTCCGGAAGTTCACCGACCATCTGTCGGAGTGCTGCAATCCAGTCCTGGATGTTTGCGCAGAAGATGAGTTTATCCTCATACTGCGTCTTCTCCTCCAGCTGCTTTTGCAGCGCCTCCATGGCCTCCGCCATGGAGGGGTGAAACAGTGATCCGTCGATCAGTTTCAGAAGGGCTTTGCCCTTCTCGTCGACGTCCTCGCTCCCCACAGGATTTTTGCCTGTGTGGATGACGAGGTCTCCGACGCTTTTCAGGGAGGTCATTTTGTTTTTTGTTTTGCTGAAAACCAGAGTGCGGGGGCACTACTAGTCACTAGTTTCTAGATTGCGATTATACGCGCACAGAAAGTCCCTGGATTTTTGGGAAAAAGAAAAGTTTTTAGACCTGCCCAAGCTAGCTTTCAGCTTGAGGTTACGAAAATGTGCTGCCACAAGCGCCAAACCCTCGCGGCGATTTTTGCCCCGCGAGGGGATGGCGCGCCGCGCGCGCGGCGGAACTCGATTTTTACGAGCTCCCCAGCACCCCCCACTGGGCGCCACGCGCCTGCCCACCGCACCGCCGGAGGGCGCGTTGGCCCTCCCGCGGCCTACGCACGAGCGCTTTGGCCCGTGCGCCGGCAGCCCGCTCCGCTCCGCTCCGCTCTGCTCCGCTCTGCATGTGAACTCCGCCCCGTGGGTGTAGCATTAACGCTCTCACCCGACCGCACCCGAGCCTCCGTGGAGGCGCGAACCGTGGTTCGCCTTCGCCGAGATGCGCCATTGCATCGACCGGCGGCGTCGCGCGTGAGTGCATTTTTCGCACCGCACACGACGGGGTTCGCGGGGCCCGTTGCCCCCAACCCTCTCCCTAGTTGGTCCCTCAGCCGACATTTTTTGTCGACTGTCGTCCAGGAACCTTCCAGAGAGCGTATCTTTTCTCTCACCTAAGTTAACTCGCCAGTTAGTATAATCACTTCCCCCGCAAGCTCCTCCAGTGCATAAATAACTCATGCGTGGAATTTCTCCTGAAGAGACAAACGACTTGCCAAACACGTAAAAACGCCCTACAAAGATAAACCCTTCTTAAATTCAAAACCGGCTTGAGCGATTGCACCAACGTCCACAATGCGTGATCTTCTTCGTGTTCTTGGGATGTGTACATGCCTATCGGCTCAACAGGAACCCGTAGGCCTCCTGAAGGACGCTCCTTACTTTCGGAAGCCGAAGCCGAGGCTCCTGCCGTTGTAGCTGATGGCTGACCTCCTGCTTCTTTTGAAGAGCTGCCCTCGTCAGAGGAACTCGGTGCGGTCGATGAAGCCGAGCCTCCTGTCGACGTGCTCGAGGAACTCGGTACCGCCTTAGTACTCGTGGTCGCTGCCCTGGCGCCATCATCGCTCAGTTTTCGAACCGCCGATTCGCGCACACTTCCTCCTGTGTCGACAGCCATGTTGTTCTTATTCTCCCAACCCTAGTCCGAGACAGAAACTGTCTCTGATTACAATTTTCATGCAGTTACGCGCGAGACTTAAGCCAACTTCATCCACATCTCGGCTTTCATCCGAGAACTATGGGTATCACCTGCTCACAACATCTTTTTGTACCTTTTTGTAGATGCAAGTGGGGTGTAGTGCCAGCTGACCGTTGCTCATTTTCATCACACATCACTCTCAACTCTCCGTTCTCGACGACTGATTACAGTCGCCGTACAAATTTTCTTTTTTCATCATTCTTTTCTTGGCAGTTTCACTTTCAACTATCGGCAGTTCGTGGCAGCTAAATTTCGTAATCACAATTTCTCCTGCAGAACGTGAAGCAGCTTGAGTCACGACTTTGACAAGTTCTTCTAGGTGCTCACGGAGCTTATCGACAGTGTCACCACATCAATCGATCACGTCGACGCTAGCTTTTGTTGTCCATGCTTGTCCAATATCGCGAGAAAGCGGCCCACAGGTCTTTCATAACAATCTTCTTGATGGTCAGATGACGAAGCTCCTTCGAGACTAATTCTGCTACAACTACTACCAGACAAATCTATGTAGAAATCTTGCTGGACTCTCGCGAATTCTTCTTTGTCATTACGAGGTCTCGCACGGTTCTCGGAGGAGTACAGTGCCATTACCTTCCTACCCCTTTCACCCGTGGCTCTGTCAGACAAATACCCATATTCTCTTAGCACCTGTTTTGGAAAAACGAATACTCCCAACAAATCAGATTTATTGTGGTGAATACAGATGTAAAAGTCAATGGGATCCGAGATATCGTAATACGTGTACACCTGTTCCCCACCTGCTGCGGGCCTAAAGGGCCGTGATAATTTTATTGTACTCCTCCACATGCACCTGTCGATGTCCATCACTCCCCTATCCTCATCATGCCATGACGCTACTTTTTGCAAACAGCGATGCGGCCCTAGCTGCATGTTGTGCTTTTCGCCAAAGGTGCCACGCGGCAGCTCTTCTCTCCATGTCCACGTGTCATTGAATCCCGCGGGGAAGTAGAGTGTTTCTGCGAGCCTCGCGATAAACTTATGATGCCTAGAGATACTCCAGGTTTCGGAAAAATCTGCACACCAGTCTGATATTTGCTTCCTCGGCAAAACATCCCACAGACGGTCCAAAGACGCGGATGCTTCAGATCCTACCGCAGTGGGGTCACGCAAGTCACTTCTGATCGCGCTGCGCAAGACAACATTGCACCGTCCACACGATGCGCCTGGATATCTGGATGGCTGCGGCGTTAGCTCGGACGAATGACGGATGCACACGCTTTTGTCCTCCAACGAAATCAGCACTTTCCCGATGTTCTCGGATGCATCCAGCCCGACAAACAAATGCCGGCCTTGGGGCGACCTTCGTTTCGAGCTCTTCAGCTGGAGCGCTGCCCAGTGATCGACACGCTTGCTGCCCCTTCTCCTGAAAAAGAGATTCGGGACTGCTCGTCCGGGAAGGCGGAAGAAGTGATAGCCCGTTGCGAACTGTTCCGTTAGTTTCTGAAACAAGCCAAAAGCATGCTCGTACCTCACTCCAGGAACGTTCTTGCGAGCAAAGGTTTCTTCGTCAGGTTCCAGCGCGGTGAGCTCCGACAAAGAAAACCGATTTCCGTTGATCCTGTCTCGACCGAGAGCGCTCGCCCATGACTCCCACCCTACCCCTCGATAGGTACGGTCAGGCTGACACGGGATGTATTTCGGCCGTGGCGTGATTTTGGCCCATGCACGGTACTCGGTCGCGGAGCCGAGCCCCAATGGCCGGATGAATTCGACGAAGTCCTTGTAATTCACGAGACCGCGGCGCAACCGTCGCCTGCCCAGAAGCAGGGTCGAGACGCCTGTACGCATTCGCATGAGTCATCAATCCGGAGAAATAGGAAGTATCATCACTGGCACATACAACGAGCTCAAGCAACAATGCCAGATCATCACGATCGCCCTGTCAACGACACCTCTTGTCTTTAGTTTGGATCAAGCGACATCAGACCTGGCGTACAAATCCATCGAAAAATATGTGAGGAGCGATCCACTTTGGAGACAAGTACAAAACATAAAAACTAGCGGAAGGCCATCTTTCACGAGTCCTGTCTCTGTCATGTCGCAGGTTTTTTAGCGCCATCAATTTTCTACTGACACACAAGTCTTGCGGGTTCTTAAACTCACTCTCTTTTCTCTCTTTTTGATTTTGTGCCACTTCACCGAGAAAAGCCATCGTTTGGCCCTGTTCGTTTTTCATAGCGCGGATTTGGAACACAAGAACAAGGACCGGAAGAGGGTACGGATCAGCGGTGACTGACTTTGCCGCTACGCAGCTTTTTTTGAAGAGAGTGATCAATTTGATCAGGACATTTATTTCAACAACGTCTCGTCTTCACAGAGCCTATCATTTCAATACCGCCAAAACGAAATTGATCTGACATCTAGATCTGCGCAGCATATGACGTTAATTGTTCTCCACATTTGCGTCTCGCCTCGCGTTTGAGAGAAGATCCTCCGACATGCTGGTGATGTAGCCTCCCGTTAGATCCACCGATGTCGTCAGGCTTCTTCTCGACTGCTCCTGCTGCTCATCTGAGGATGTTGTACTGCTCATCTGGACTTCAATTTTCCTTCTCCTTTAGGTTGTGAAAATGAAGAAGATGTTACTTACATCATGAGACCGGTCTTCTTGGCCAATTCCTTCTCCAAAGCGGCCTGACGACGACGCTGGATGTGCAGGGACTTGACACCGGACAAGCCTCCACCCCATCGGCGTGCGACCTCCTTGTTGTCGTTGAAGGCAGCCTTCATGGATTCGCAGAGGACCTCCAAGTCCTTAGAGTCCTCCTTCGGGACGTTGACGATGCACGCGGCAGTGGCGGTCTTCTGGCCGACCATCTGTCCGAGGCGCGACTTGGACTTGATCACGCAGTACGGGATGTCCTTCTTGCGGCAGAGGGCCGGAAGCCACACAACCAATTCGATCGGGTCAACGTCATGAGCGATGACGACGAGCTTGGCCTTCTTCTGCTCGACAAGCTCGGTGACGTGGTTAATACCGAACTTGATGACCGGAGCGGCCTTGGTGTCGGTGGCCTTGGAACCTGTAGTGGTTTTATTGGTGGCAAATGAATATCGATGTTGATGACAATGGTTTTTGAAGACGCGGCTTGAGAATCAAATTAGTGCGGATGAAGCCGCATGTTGAGATCAACAGATTGACGCATCATTTCTAAGCTACATGATTTAGAGGACTGTGATTGACTAACATCTCCAACATGCACATTACGATAGACACATGGAAGAAATTCTTCCACACATCCGTTGGCGGATGTAGATATTTTTTGTGTCCACCAAGCGATCCCCTAAAAATTCTGACATCCAAATCATCGTACCAGCCATGTCCTTGAGGCGCTGCTTCTTGTCGGCCTTGGTTTCCGGAGCGATCTTCTTGCACAAACGAGCCAACTGCTGGAGTTGAGACTTGTCGCAAGTGTGGGTGAACTGAGCTACACTCGGCGGGACCTGATCGGGTCGTTGTAGAAGTAGGTTCGAGTAAAAAGGTTGATTGGTAGATTTTGAGAAGAGGTTTAGATATTATTCACTGACGACACCCAAACTTTTCGCAACAGTGGACGCTTCGGCGCCTTTAGGTGTCTTTTTTAGAGTTACGCTGTGCTAGCAATTCTAAATCTACATTCAACTTCTAATCCTATATCAAAGCAATCTCTAACTCTGAGAGTTTTGTTCAAATCTTTTACCTTGACGCGAGCCATCAAGATGCGCTTCTGACGCTGGAGGCGGACATACTGCGGCCACTTAACGAAGCGGGTCAAGTTGCGCTTCGGCTGGATGTTAGCTCCGATGCGGAAGGATCGGGCAGCCTTTTCGAACAAAGGAGACTTCTTGGTGGCCTTAGCCGCGGAAGCCGGACCACCGATAGGGGCAGCCGGGAGCTTCTTCTTGGCCTGAGTCTTCTTACCAGCGAGTTCCTTCTTCGGCATTTTGGGCGGAGTTTTGGAAGTTCGTAATGAACTAAACTAAATTAATGTCCTCTCTCTTCAGAGATCTAAAAAGATCCTTCGTCTCGATTCCCTGTAGGATTTAGAAAAACAAGTCAATGATAATTTTGGTAACCAATATTGTTGCAGTTTGTTATGCGCACAACTGCAAGTCGTAGAAGGGATTCAGGAGTAGAACCGGATGAAAAGTGGGACTTTCAAGACTTTTTCTTTGCGGGAAGAAAATACATGAAGATCCAGATCTAAAATTTTGGGCACACGGAGCTTTTTTAGGATTGCGATTTCCTCTTTTCGTATTCATTGAGGAAGATCAAGCTCATGTTGGATCCTCACGTAAAGAATCCGCATCTTTTGTTGATCAAGGAACTGGAGGGATCTGTGGGTCTCAACCGTCAAGCAGCTAAAAGGTCCAAACAGATCTACTCGACCTTGTTCTTGGAACTTCAAGTTCACACACTGAGGGATCCCCCTCATGATTTAGATCTTTCGTACAGCACTTTAATATTACGGTGCTGCTTTCGAGAATGCCGAACTCGGAAACTGAAGTGAAGATGGACCTCTCTGATCAATTCACGCACAGATCGATCATCCGGACCTCTAGTACTCGCTTTATTTGTTGACCAAACTCATCATCTTTAGATCTTTCTTTGACCCAATGGGCATGATTGTTCTGTCATTTTTAGCTGCACACACGTTTGTCTTGCAGTGTGAACAGTTCAACTTGTTGTACACTCATCCATGTCTAAATTTTTTGTTCGTCTTGTCTAGAACTTGATCGAACTTGGTCTTTAGAATTGGAACGGGATGGATCAAAATGACTGTAAGAGTGAACTTGCAATGTGCTTCTAGAACCATATCAGATTTTTCCACAGGCTCTCGCTCTTGCGATATTCGTGCTCATGGCGGAAAACCCTTGTCCGCTAGCAATCATAAGTATTCATTCTGACCTAAATAACACCGCGATCGTCACCCGTGTGCCACAGCGTTTCTGAATATATTTTCATTCCCTACGTGAGGGTGAGCCATCAAACTCAGACTAATCGAATGCAGGTTTCGAATCCGGATCAAACATTTCGAAAATCGTTGCGACTTCAACACGCTTGCCTCGGAAGCGATCAATAAAGGAGGGCAATCGCCCCAACGGTTACTCCACCGACATCCAACCCCCCGATGTTAAGAACAAAAAATTTAGATTTTCATCCTCCTTGCTCTGCTAGCATCCTATTCGAGATGTCGCCCAGCATCGTTGTAATGCGCTTATTCGCCGTGTGCTTTCCTCTTTAGAATTTTCTACACCATCATGTCACGTAACGCGCACCCCAATCATGATGACAGCATACAACGTAGATACTGATGTGCTTAACCTTTTTTTGACGCTTGGAATTGGTCCGCAATTTCTACTAAGTACTTCTTCAGATTTCTGAGAAAACCAAACATTTGAGCCTCTTTGTTTCAAGACCAAACATTTGAGCCTCTTTGTTTCTTGTTTTCCTTAATCCGCCAAGCACTTCTTGTATCGATCCAGTGCTGCCTTCCGCCACTCGTCCTGGGCTGGTCCATCTACGTCTACTTGCGACGTAACACCAGGCGGGAAATCATATCGGTCTTTGTTTTAGAAGATAGGATGCTGCGTTCAGAAACAAAAAGATCACGACGAAGAAGACATCACAACTTTTAATCCTCAACAGATGAGATTTTGGATCTAGTATGGACTAGTCTGTTTCCGAAAGGATGAAAAATGTTGCCTCGGTTAGTTCTAATCTTTTCACTTCTTTATTCTGAGATTTGAGATTTCCAATTCAATGTACTACTTATTGATGACGCTCTCTTTTTTGGTAGTTCTTTCGCTTGTTGAAGACACAGCATTCCAAAAAAACAACGTCCGTAATCATGCGCTGCTAGTGTCGCTTTTGTCAGAGTCGATGCCTTTTTCCGGCTAGGCGAAGACCGCTTTGTCCCGCCACTGGAGGCTGAGGCGCGTCCTATACTACCGGTTGCGCCAGTCAATGCAGATGGTGCAGCACTCGCTTTGTTACTCTTGTTGGCACCGCCTCCGGGTCGCTGGTGTGAGGAAGAAGTAGAAGTCTCAAAAAGATCATGAGTGACGATACAGATACTCTTCTGGCGTCTTACAACTCTGCGCCGTGTGAGTGTAAAACTTGTTCCAAGATGGCCAAGTCCATTTTTAGGAGTTGTAATTCAGACAGAAGACCATTGATTCGCTGCTTTTTTCAACAGCCCTCACTCACAAAGCAGAGACGGACAACACCATTGAAACGTCAATCAAGAAGGACCTCAACTGCCGGATTCGTTCTCTGTTCCGAGGTCAGGGCTCGGAATAATTTCACTGCACTAAATCTGCCGTCACACCGGTTCGCTATTCCTGGAAACAAGGATACTAAAACCGCGTTCATATCGTAGACAGATACCACCGTTTGCCCCTCTACTCTCTGAAAGATGCCGAAAGAATCGTATGCTGAAGCCAAAATGACGTTTTCGGCTGATGCGGGACTGTAGTTTTTTCGGTATGTTCTTATTTTGTAGTGGGAACAGCTATATTGACGAGCACAACCTAAAATAGTTCTAAACTTTGTCTGTTCTCACAGCAGGAGCATGAAGAAAAGATTCAGATTGTCTAGAACCTGCCTTCCGCGCCCACCAGCTTTCCAATTTTGTGGCTCAACCGCGTATCCCATAACCTTAGCGCTCCACTGTCAGCCACGCCTACTGTCAGAGGAATATACCCACATACTGCACTGCTCAATCCGGCAGCGCCATCGAAAGTGGGTGCGGAAGTATTAGAAGAAGACTGAAGGTTCACCCGGAGTTGGAGTGGTTGCACACTCTCGTCGAAGTCAACAAAGTCTCACAACTCTCCTAACAATGAACATCACACAACATGATCCTGGCTATTTCCCATGGACTCTAGGTAGTACTACAAGTTTGTAACTCCTTCTCCTATCAGGCGTTCCTCGCATCCCTCGTTCACACTAATTTGGCATTCTCACAAAATAATGATGTTCGTTGTATTCAGCCATAATATTCGTCCGAAAAATTAACGCTCCACTATCTACGGATACCACATGCATCCACCCATCGGCTCCCGCTGTGCAACAGCGAGCGTTGCCGCAAAAGGAGATACTCCTGACTGCGCCGTAGTGTCCAGGACAGTTGCCATGTAGCAGCGTGCCCGTCCATGAAGACCAGAGAGAAACGACTCTGTTGTAATTTCATATAGACATAGCGGGGCAGGGGCTGGTCTTTCATTTGCCAAGCTGCATTTGTTTTGCTTCAAATTGGATCCCACAAGTCCGAGTAGCAACAAATTAATGATAGATTTGCAGTTTCACAAAAGAAGTTTACCACATGCAAGTCTTAGTACCCTCCGTCCGTCCCAACACCCACCACAGTCCCCGAGCTGCTTCGCGACAAAGCCGATACCTTCTCTAAAAAGAACCAATGCCTCTGCATCTCCACCGTTGTCGTCGCCTCGACTGCAGTGACTGATTCTTCTATCTTCGGCAAGAGAATTTCGCTCAGATCCTGTCCCTCAGCCTGCAACTTCGTAGCATTTCTGCTCACTGGGTCCTCGGGTTGGGAAAGTGTACCAAGGTAAACGATTGGGATGAAAGGGGAATGCTCACCTTGCTGGGCTAACTAAATTGAGGTGGTGGTCGCCGGGGTGAAAGTTGTGGCGTCATATCATCAAAAGGTCGTGTTGCCAGCACTTCTCAGCAATTACAGTAGTACCCTCTGCTTCTACGTTGTATAACCTTAAATAAATATATCTCATTTAAATAGATGAAGTCGGATGGACTATGAGCCATAATATTCGACTCAGGTGTCCACAAAACTAAGCTTCCTGGCCTTCCATATGGCGCCTCGACCTTCTCCCCACACGCAAAGAAGAAATTCATACACAGCTGCTCCAGGCTTATTGCGGGATAGACACCGGAAGCGAACCTCATGTCAAATCCGGGGATAGGCACAGTGTAAAGTGGGACGGAGATGGTGGGGACCTGAAGGCACAGTGTGAAGTGGGACGGAGTAGATGGTGGGGACCTGAGTGAATGAGAAGTCAGCTGTAGTTAGTCTACTCGGAAGACGAGTCAGTAAAAAGGTTATGAACAACAATTCAAAAGGCTGGCTACCAGAAGAAGATCTCAGAGTTCTAGAAGTAGATGCTGAAGAAGTAGGTAAAAAAGTACTTCTACTTAGTAGCTGCGCAACAAGTCGTCCAAGACTACGTACCTGATCCCAACTTTCACTTTCTCCTCTCGGCGATTCTGCTTCCGTTTCCGTCCCTTCCTGAATCGTCATAGGTTTCTTCTCGGTTACTACTGGACTTCCGAGACCGCTCTGTGGACGTGGAGGTGGGGGATGATGGGATAGACCGACGTAGTTGAGTCCTGGTGTGAATGCGACCGATTCTGACTCATTTTTTGTACTAAATGTGGATCATGGTAGCCACAAAAATGAAAAGAATAAATCTTGACCATTTGATAGAAATCACGACAGTCCTACAGAATAGCAGTTCTCAAATAACGAGCATCGATCTGTACTCTGTAAACAGCAACTGAGCTGGCTGCGATCTCACCGGGTGCTCCACCGTCGTGCAATACGGCTGTCCACAGCGCTCCGTGCGTTAGAAGAAGGAATGACCTTCGAAGAAGGCGGAAGCAATCTGCTTCGAAGATTCGAGCCATCTTCGATGGACGATCGGCCCTCCATTCCTGCCTGGACAGAGTGCTCATTTTTTTGAGCTTCTGCTCCTCTTCACACATGGCATAAGAGTGTTCCTGGCGACCTTCATTTTTATACTAGGAGTGAGCACTAAAAGGTCTCTTCGTCTTCGTCCTCTTCTTCTTCTATACAACTGCGCCATAAACTGGATCCCCAAGCTTCCAACTGGTGTATTTTCGAACTCGGAGAAGGCAGGGATATTTTCGCGAATGGAGCTAAGAGTTTTTAGAGCTGCTGCAAGAAGCTCTCTACTTGTATTAAAAACGAATAATAATTCTGTAGTCGTGGTGGAGGACTTCACTTTGATGGATACGAAGAAGTTTTGAGCTATGTATGAGTCCTGTTGTTCCAAATTTCAATTATTCCTTGCCACATATTGCCAACATCATGCTTTCGTCTTCGGCCATAAGATTTGGTCACAAGGTCTTTCTTCATTTCGCAAACCTTGAGGTCTGCGGAGCCATGAATTGCGCATATTATCTTGGGTGCCGATTTTCTCCAGAGGGGACAGTTTTCGGCGACCACTCTCCTTTCAAAAAACCCCAACGTCATAGCTACGTGGGAGACGGAACCCTGAAGTGAAATTTTTTAGAGCTACGTGGGAGACGGAACCGTGGAAGGATGTTTTGATGAAATGCGAATAGACCGAGGAGCATGACCTCCTAGCTATGGGAGCAATCCGTATCTACATCAAATCTGTTCGCCGCATAAGATATGATCGTTTTTTTCTACATAAGTACTTATTTCGCTGATACCCAATCACGATCCCCACACAATGCTCACAAAAAATGTGAACCTCCCTCTTCGCTCCAGCTACTGCTACGGGCTGTTCACCTCCCTCTTCCTCCATAGGGTCGCCTGCGCTAGGTGGCGATCCAACCATCGCGCTGCAAGCGACTCGCCCTGTCTTTGTCAAGTCTAAAACTACAAGCTCGCCTTCGGACGTACCGCATGCTACGAGGCTGCTGCTGTCGCTCGCCGCGTCGTACAGACCGACATGAGCTTAGAGCGGGATTGAGGCTGCATCATGCCTGCAACATGCGTATGTAATCTGGTAAAGCCATCCTCGAAGACTTGTTCGACAATTCTTGATTTGTTTCCCATTTTTCAATTCCATTTTCGACAATTCTGAGCAGGTATCCAAGGATGGCCTTTTTTCCCATGAAATACAACCAGTTGTACAAGCACCTGCCTTAATTCTTCTATGAACGCGAAAGAAGTATGTTGCCTTTGTCTTTGCTCAAACGAGCAAGACGGCTTTGAATGCTACACTTACGCCATAAGTTTTGCGCCACACAGGTAACAACACCCTTTCATTAGAGTGGTTAGGTATGATCGCATAAGTATTTCTAAACTCATCAAATCATTCTCTTTGACAGTGAAGTCTTCTTCTGCTCGTTCTGCCATGATTGTACTCTCTTAACGCTCGTCCATCAAGAACGAGCGACTTCTATCTATCATGATTGATTGATTGATGTGCCTGGCAAGAGGTCGATGTTGAAGATGAGTTAGTTATTGTTTACAACGAGCAGCATCCGTAAAATTGGTCTATCCTCCCCGTGCAGTGTATTTCCGGCAGGTTGTATTCGTAGACCGCCTCTCGCTTTTTCTTCTCAATGTCCAGGATCTGGTCCTCGACATCTCCAACAAGATTGTCGATGATCTTGGTGAGGAAGCGATATGGTTGCGGTAATCTTTCGACATCATCGCGCTCTAGGTTGACACCCGTGAACGGAAGTCGATACGTCTCTTCGAGCTTGTCGGGTTTGTTCTTGAGTATCCCGCGCTTAGGTGGAGGAGGCCCGTCGTCGCCCCCTCCAGGAGGTGGAGATCCTGGTCGGGTCATGGTCTTGGTCTTTAGGTTTATAGTATTTTTGGTTAGTCTTGCAATCTTAGAGGATGTTGTTGGTTTCCTCACGGGACCATTCGCAGTTGTTCTTGTAAAAGTAAAAGCTTAGGTAAACATTGAAAGTGGGACTGGGAGGTGAAGAAGACCCACAACTACTATCTCTCTGACTATTTTTTCGTCTCGCCGAGGCTACTTTTGTGGACGTTTTTCCAATGCCTCCATGTTTTGTCGCTTTTCCTTTTACTAGCGACGACTTTTAGCGACACTTTTCGTACAGCTTCTCTCGCTCTTCTCGCGCAACTTTATCACTTGAAGATAGCACACCTTGGATACTTTGTTTTAGAATCCGTGCTCATATGTGAAGATGCTGACTGTAGCACCAGCATCTTATTTAATTCTATGAGTTGATTCTCTTGCATAATTTGCATCAATATTAAGAGCAATAAAACTTTGCAAACACATCCCTTCCGAAACCTCAACCTCCAACACCCTAACCCAAAACCTCCAACACCCGAACCCAAAACCTCCGACACAAAAACAAACAAACCCCAAACCCATGAACCCATGAACCCATGAACCCATGAACCCGCGAACACATGAACCCACGAAACCACGAAACCAGGAAACCAGGAAACCACGAAGCCACGGGATTGAATTTCGGGGGAAAGGGCTTAAAATCAAAAATTTTAGGATCTTAACGCTTCAAACCCACGAGACTCAACCTCAAAACGACGACAAAACGCGGAAAATTTTCGAAATTTGAAAAACGCGAATCCAAGGAATTAAATTCCAGGGAAAGGGCATAAAATCAAAAATTTTAGGATCTTAGCCCTTCAAAATCAAAGGAGTCACTCGCAAAATGACGAAAAAGGTGGAAAACTTTCGAAATTTGAAAAACGCGACGCCAAGAGATTGAATCCCAGGGAAAAGGTTTAAAATATTTTCGAAATTTGAAAGAACGCGAATCCAAGGAATTAAATTCGAGAGAAAGGGCCTAAAATCAAAAATTTTGCGATCTTAGCACCTCAAACGCACGGAATTCAACCCGAAAACGGCGGCAAAATGTGGAAAGTTTTCGAATTTTGAAAAATGCAAATCCAAGAAATTGAATTCCAGGAAGAGGGCCTAAAATCAAAAATTTTAGGAGTTTAGCGCTTCAAACACACAAAATTCAATCCCAAAACGACAGCAAAACGTGGAGAATTTTCGAAATTTGAAGAATGCAAATCCAAGAAGTTGAATTTCAGCGGAAGGGCTTAAAGTCCAAAAGTTTTGGGATCTTAGCGCTTGACTTCAAACGCACGAGATCCAACCCGCAAACGATGGCAAAACGTGGAAAATTTTCGAAATTTGGCAACGCATATCGCTCACATCTTTGCCTTGCTTATTTTCTTACTTTGGGGAGGAGGAGGATCCTAGTGGGAGGGATGTTATCGGACGCTCCAAGCTAGTAACAGTATGACAGCATGATCGAAAATCCATGCAGAAGAGGGAAGGATGTTGGTGCTCAAAAAAAATGACATCCATATCCAGACCAAGCGCCGGGGAATAAAGGATCAATTAAAAAATCTTCATCGTAGTTTATCTCGTCATCTTCGTCTTTGTAGCTCTGGTACTACTACAAAAACCGCTGGCGTTTCTTTTTGGGCTCGGACGGAAGCCGTGTTGGAGTCTCAACAGAAGCTTGTTCCTGAAGTTGCAGGCCTCCTGCATTAAGATTCCTTGATGTACTCGGCTCCGTATTTTCTTTCTCCTCATCTTCTTCTTGGGCTTTTTTATTCATCACATCTTGAGTAGTGTAGTTCTTGTTCTCGTTCTTGGTTTCCTCCACCTGGTTCTCCTTCTTGTTCTCATTGGACGTCGTGCTGCTCTCCTTGTTTCTACTAAGATTTTCTTGTTCTTCATCACCATTATACCCTTCCACGGCACTGCTCGTATCATTTTCTAAAAGGTGCGCCCACGGTTTCCACGTTCGACAACTACTAACACTACCAGCACCTCCTTTACCCCCATTTGGTTGTTCTCTCACAACACGGCACAGATCATTCCAACGATAATCGGCAATCTTCAAAGGTATCATCCATTTCTCAAGCACCTCTGCGACAAACCTGGCAGACTTGTTCACCTTGTTCTTTTTCCCCTGATAAATCGCAACCTTCAGGAAGCTCCAATCTTTCCCTATCGCTGCTTTGCGAAGGACGCGGACGAGGTCCAAGGTTGAGGAAGAAGAAGCTGGAGCTGCTTTACCTTCTAATACTTGATCTTCTACTGTGTTGTTTCCTCTATCCTCCTGTCTATCTAGTTGTATTCTACCTTTTACTTCTACTATCTTCTCTTTATCCACCCTATTGCAGTTGTCATGATATTTCGCCTCTTTTACTGGCGCGACTATTTTCAACGTTGAAAGGGAACAAGAGGATGAAGAAGGATCCGTGGATGAAGCAGGTGTCTTAGTTGTTGATGGTAGTGGACACGAAGATGTCGCGGCTGTACTCGATGCTCCTGTGGTTGTCTGTAGCGCCGGTTCAGAAGATACTATAGCCTGTTGCTCTGAGGACAGAAGGAATTTGACTGGGGTACCTTCGTCCACATCGATGTTGCTGAACAGGTCCCGAAAAATGTCATACAGTCCTGCGTTCAGTATGTTGTCTACTTGTTCGCTCCGCATGTTTGTGTCAGGTTCACACGCGATCGCGAGTGACCTGAAACACGGCGCTTCCCCTGAGCAGGTGGCAGCGTCGTGACTGTTCCGCATTTTCGTCGACGTACTGTTGTTCGTCTTAGTTGTACCAGATGAAGAAGGCGAACTCGATCCAGAGGACGCCACCGTAGTAGTGCTTGGCTCATCGACGTGGGGACGCGAATCTTTTTGCGTACTTTCTGCGACATTTTTCTTTGCAGTAGAAGCCGAATCGCGAATGTGACCACTCGGCAGAGAACTATTGGTGTTTTCTTCCAGATCAATCACACGGCTGGCGTTAGAGGTAGCCGCACAAGAGGGTAATTGATCAGCGTTGTAGCCTTTTCTGGTGATGATTCTTCTTGGAGACCAACATCGATCCACAACAAAAAGTTTGACACTGGAAAAATTTTTGTTCGGAAATCATATGCATTTCCAACTAAGTAAATACATTCTTGAACTTTTTGACGACTCGAAGTTGTTGCCCGTAAGATGATTGTGGGTCTAGATTCCTGACGTAATATTGTGGCTGTCTTCACGCAGAAGTTGGGTATACCTCGTCGTGTATTTTGCCGAAGAGTTAGATGCTGCGAGAATGAGGAAAAGGAATTCCTTGTAAGAGTATGAACCATGATGCAGAAGTTTGACTTGATGTAGCACCTTAGAAGTAGAACTGTTGTATTTATTTTACTCTATGATGAACAAACGCTAAAAACTTTTGTAGCGCATCCTCTTAAATGTGACAACGCCGTCCGCCATTGCCGAACAACCAATGCAGGTTGGCAAGATGTAGCTCATGACTTCGTCACTACATCCCATACAATAGGGTCCATGCGTACAGGGTTTTTCGATGCACGGATTTTCGAAGGGAACTAGAAGATGTGGAATGTGGAATTCAATGAAATGTGAAGATGTGGAATTCCTTGATGTTGATGTTGAACAGAGCTTCACTCGCAATATGATGATAGATGTGAATCTAAGTACTCGGCAGTGTGCCTAAGATTCTGCCGACAGAACTTCATTCATATTTATAAAAAAAAAGACTACAATGAGAAGTGCAGTATCCCAAGGAATGCAACAAGCGCTTTTGCAGAAAACAAAGCAAACCAAATCAGCCCAAAAAAACATTGTACTAGAGATACTTGTAAGCTTCGTTGCCAACAGCGGAGATGCGATTTGCTCGAAACATCGTATGCACTTTTTTAGAGCTTGAATTTTTTTAAAAAGGAAATCATGCAAGTCACAAGTTGTTGTAGAATAGCATAAGGTCTTTTCACTAGTCGTTACAATGTAGCTGTAGCGGCGGGCATATTAGCAGTTATTATCATTATGTTCGCGCGCGAGGACCCTGCCGCCTCGCACGTGCCTATATTAATTATGATTATCAGAATTATGGAGTCGTGCCTTAATCTTTCTTTTTCAGCGGAAAGAGCATCGATCCCGCCATCCACGAGGCCCAAAGCGTAGTCGTGCCATCTGCACTCCTCGACCGAGAGAAACCTAATAGAATTACAACTCGAACTCGATGAATACTAGTATCTATAATATTATCTTCAATAAATTATATGCTATTTTGATAACTAAAAACAAGCGTCGACACTTAAGCATCATCATGTATCAAGAACTAACTTGTCAGGATCGCGAACACGATTTGTTAAACTAAAAATAGTACAATCCCTGGGCCTCCGCACAACAGGTGATATTCTCGAGTTTTTCATTGTGATTTCGCGGGCCGTCGTCGAACGAGCAAACTAAAGACGTCTTTGACGGAAAGGCGTACATTCTTTTCTTGATAGAAGAGAGCAGCCATGTAAATTATGCAGCGCTACAGCTACTTCTGTTGAGAAAAAACAAACTAGTGAAGAGCATGCTGGCCGGTCTCCACGATGTTCCGAATTCGCGCTCACTTGCCTAGTCATACCCACAAGTCAACTATGCAAATAGTGGGCTCCTGGTCTCGTCCTGATCTTGCAGTCTGAGTATAGAAAAAGTGTTTTTGAGATGACCTGGTAAAAAATTATCACTAAGAACGAGAAGCCCACGCCTCTCATTCACAGACTTTGGCTCATCATGTCCAAAAAAACAAGACCTTTTAAAAGTGTGGTCCACGTTCATATCAATCTTCACCACGTTCCTAATTAGCGCTCACTGGTCCTCATTTTTGCCATGATTTTTTGTCAAACTCGCGCTATATTTTTTTTTGATTTTTCGTTTTCTCGGCTTCCACTTATGGCATCCACTAGCATCGGCATTTTGGACGAGGAAAAAGAAATCCACTGGTGTCTGATCGTGAACGGGAACGGCCAAAAGGACGATGATGAACACAACCACTGCAGGCTCCAGCCTTCAAAAGCGACATTTAATTGTCAGCCTCTATATTTGTCAATTATTTCTTTTCTTGGGTCCTCTCGTGACCTTATACCCGGAAGAGCTTGTTTTTTCCCGATATTAAACAAATAACTGGCCATCTAAAACTTCATTGGTGGTGGAATGTTTTTTGTCGGTCTAAGAGTAAAAAGATGTTGGACTGTGACGATGTCTGTTTTGTAGTTTTAGTGCCGGATCCAACATCCAATTCCAATGTATGAATTTGATATTTTGTAATATTCCCCAAAACAATGAATTCAAAATATTTTTTACAGTTCAGAAGGAATACTAGAAGAAGGAGCCGCTGAAAGAAATGATCGTTCACATGATCATGCACTTTCGTCACATCAACATTCTAGTACTATCAGAATCAATATGTACAGCTAGAAGTAGAAAAATATCTAAGATGAAGACTCAGAAGATGTGACCACTAGACTAATACTTGTTTGATACAAGTCAATCATGGTCAATGGAGTAAAATCAAAACCTCGAAAAAAACATCAAAAAATCATTCATCTCGCGGACAACAACTTTACAAGAAAGTAGATGTTTTTGAGTCCCAAGAAGTAGATATGGCAGTGAAATAGGGTTCATCTCGTCTGACTTCATTTTACTTTCACTTTCATATGCTTCTTCGACTCTACTAGGGAATATACTTAATTCTACTTGCTGCACCGCCTCTAGCAGAGCCTGCTACGCGTAGTAATAAATAGAGTCAAGAAATGCCTAAGCAGAGTCCTTGGAACTATCAGGGGTCGAAGCCAAGTTTTCTCGTCAAATAATGCCTAGTAGAGACTCTTCCTCGAACCCTTTTGAATAACAGAGCCCATTTCATACTACTTTTGCTCATCCTGGAGGTTTTATATTTTATCGGACTTTTTATACAGGTGGAACAAATTATAAGGGTGTAGTCAACAACAACTACTTCTTGTGACGATGCAGTTACAAAAGACCGGCTGCTTGACGACGTGAGCAACGTCTCTGGCAGACTAAATAGAGGTGAGGTAGATGATATTTTTAATCATGACAAGTGGATAGCGATAGGTACCACGGCCGGACGATGAAAAGTCGAAGGCAGTAGCGATTAGACGACGAAAACAGGAAACAAAACTGAAACCACTCACAACTACATTTTGGATTTGGATTTGGAGATTTCCATGAATATTCACGACTTGATGCTACCTGCTGTGCTAAGTAGGCTGTATTTTTAGTATGATTACCACAACAAATCGTACCTGTAGTACTTCCCACCGACATCATCATCATCAACAAATCCGCTGAAAAAAAAATATATTAAAAAAATCTTCCACAGGATTCACAGCCTCTCAATAATGTGGAAGGTCCATGTTCGTTACTTATACTCTAGAAGTAAGGCACGCTGATTCTTAGTGAACAAGCAGTATGCTCCTGGGTACAATTCTTTTTAGCAGTAGTTGAGCTGATGCACATACATCATTGAAGATGTTGCGATCGATCCTAATTAAGTACTTAGTTTCCCCAGAAAGAAGAAGAAGAACTAAAACCAAATAACAGGCTCTAGATGCAGATCTAGCTTCTACCACGAGCGCGAGCCCTTGGAGGGACAACTATTATCAATGCTTTCAGTGAGTTCGTTGTACTAAAAGCACCAATATCAGGGGGCAACTGGTGCCGTGTTTGGGGCACGTCCTTCTCCTTGTACCTCTTCGAACAATTCAAGTAAGAAAGAAGTCCGTCTGAATTATTGCTCAGCTCACGACTAGCTAAGGTTATTCTCCTTGAAGATGCAGCCCTGCTTCATGGTGCTGGAGTAGTACGTGACGCAGGGTGGCAGGGTGATTATCTACGGTATTCACAGTAACGTTCCTTCTGGAAACGCCGCGCAATTCTTGAACCCTTGTTGGCAATGGGTCAAGATATTGCTGAAGACAGTCCAAGCAATGCCGAAGATTGAACCTACTTATTTAATGATGCAAACACTGCAAAGCAATGGAGCACTGGAACTCAACTTGAGGCACTGACCATTTTCATAGCTTGTTAGAGTTGATCTTACTGATGCGGTAATTGCTGTTGCACTGAGCACTCAAACAGGCCGTTTTCAGTGTAGCAGCAATTAGGGATTTCGCAGGAGTCGAGAATGGTATATCCACTTTTGTCCACCGCTTGCTAATGATCTCAAGTACTTCATCTAACCAATTCTTCACTGCTAAGAAGTGCGTTCTTGGCTCAGCATCCCCGTCCGTCCTTTTACACACGGAGATCAACATCAACATGCTAGGCACAAAAAAAAATGACGACGAGAACGACGGCGGGGACCACGAGTTTTGCCAAAAAACGCACAGCACGCAGATCCAGATGATATAAGCAATCTTTAACAACTACCTAAACGAGAGCCACGTCCTAGAACTACTGTGATAGCCTATCAAGTCAAGCCTTACAACTTCTACTCACCAAATTAAATAATCTCTACCTTCTTCATTTCATTTCAATATTCACTATGTTGTCGAAACAAGAGCTTCACCACCCCTGTATTTCTATGAATATGCCTCCTGAACAAATATTACGACCCAGTCTGATATTTTCGTTTGTAACCTCCTTCTTATGCGAATGCGAACGATATAAGTCATAGTCACTCAAACTAACAAGGAAGACGAATCTTCAATAGATTTTGTCAGAGATTTTGTCAATAACAATGTCTAGTATAATTTTCTACTTGATGCTTTTGGAACAGAGAAAACCATAATATTTCAGATGATCATGTTGGTGTTGACTAATGATTGCTCAAATAATTGTGTAGACTACTTATTCAGAGAATTTTGATGGTACTAAGCATGAAAAAAAAGAATGAGGATTATCTATCAGTTTCGGTGGTCCCTATTTTTAGACTAAGAATGATAGTAGATTGTTGAAATAACGTGAGTAGACTTCTGTCGTACTTGGTCTTCTGATATTATGAGTTCAAACTAACGACTAATTCAAAAATAATTTCAACACTAGGGTAGCGATGCGGGTAGGAGGGATGCAACGCGGAAAACAGAGTCCTCTTCTGAGAGGCAAATCGGTTGTCTTGACAAAAATCCACAAAAATTTTCGTTACTGTTCTTCCATATGAGCATCGGGGTCTGGAGTGGATTCATGAGTGATGATGTTGTTGATGTTGTTGTTCTCGAATAAGTAAGTACGTGACGATGACGAAGGGTTTCATAATCACAATGTTCAAAAATGGCGAAAGGAAAAACTCCACACATAGAAGTTCTTTGTAGGCAGCACCATCTCTACTTCAAAGAAGTGGAGAATTCAAAAATAACGACAAGTTGTAGTACCATTTTGCTGCACACCACTTGGGGGTGCTCCTCCTGCCATATTCGAGTTGTTCGTGGCTGCGAGCTGTTGCAGCATCGCGAGTTGCTGCGGCGAGACTTGTGCCCCTTGAGGAGGTAAGCCACCGAGCAAAGGGGGTGGCTGCATCAGTCCTCCTGGAGGTCCTCCTTGTGGGCCTGACTGTTGTGATGATGATCCGTGTGCGCCGACCACAAGTCCACCTGACGAAGACTGTGCTACTCCACCAGGAGCACCACCCATGTCAGTACCACGTGGTCCTACATTAGACATAATATGCATAATTCATCTTTCACAACTCCTGGGAATCCACCTTTATTTTTTTCAGGTGGTATAATGCGGTCTTCAAATAAGTGTTGAAAGATGAACAATTGTCTCTAGTACTTCTTCTAGCCTTAACTACTCCTGTCCCAGGAGCTCCTGGTGCTCCGCCAGTGCTGTTGTTACTACTAGAAATGCCCTGTTGTCCAGGTAGCGCAACTCCACTTGCACCTTGCTGTCCTCCCATAGTGGACGGGTTGTTGAAGTCGACGTTGTTGTGGCTCAGGAGAGTATTAGACCTTTCAACCTATGTTCATCTTGACCAGCAGTACAACTTACAACCTATGTTCTTCTTGATAGAAGTTACAGTCATACTCAATATTTTCCCTTCTTAGTACATGTACACACAAACTGCAGACTCCTTCCAACAAGAAGACCAAGACGCTTCGTTCTCAAGATGAATTAAGGACGTCGAGAGCCTTAAGACTAAGACGCAAGGCCAGTAGAGCGTCATGGTCATTACCGGTTCCTGACATCTGAGCAGCATAGGCGAGTTGTTCTGGTCTGAGCTGCTGTTGTGCCATGCCTGCCATGGTGGTTCCTGCCATAGATGCCATGATGTGCGGAGGCACCATGCTACCTGGAGGCCCGCCGAATGAGGCTCCTGGAGGTATTTTTAGAGTAGAGCAGAACAATTCCTTTCAACATTCTACTTCAGTAGCTAGTTGTTCCTTTCTTCAGATCCCCAAGATAGAAGAAGGACCCTTCCTCCAAATGAGCTAAGTACTTATTTTCATTTTGAGCCTTAAAGGTACGCCAGGACCACTACTTCCAGCTTGCATGCCCATGAGACCTGGTGGTGGAGAAGGCAAGGCTCCGCTAATGCCAATTGGTTGTCCACTAGCGCCCTGTACTCCACTAGGCACGCCTTGAGGTCCTCCTGCCATCTGCGGGATGTGGGGTATAATATTAGACCTTAGATCAACACATTCATCCTGGTGACCACGACATTCATCCTGGTGACCACGAGCAAGTCATTCCTTTTCCCTTAGAGGACAAAAGAACCTCCCTTCCAGCAAGATGGTGTCTCTTATAAGATCCCGACTCAGAGGATTCCTGAGAGGAACTTGATCTTGAAGTTGAATGCGAGTAACAGGCCTTAATAATCGGTGCATTTCCTCCAGTCTGTCCGGCTAGTCCCGCTTGTTGTGCGGCTGCCAGTTGCTGTTGTTGCATTAGCATTGCATGCAGCATTGCCTGATGCTGTGCCTGCTGTTGTTGACCCTGGGCGAAGTTCATCCCAGGAAATCCGAAACCGGCTGCTGCTGGACCCGAAAGGGGAAAGCCCTGTTGTCCGTAAGTAGATTGTGCGTGTTGTCTAATGTTGTTTTTGTCAATGAGTAAGTAGATCATGTCGAATGTTGTTCCGTTCTTCCTACTAGTCCATCTCGTTGTATATCTTTATGATCTGTAGTTGTCGAATAATAAAAGTAGAGCTTCGAGAACTAGGGAGGGAAGTAGAGCTTCTAGAACATCTTACTCGTATCTATTGTTCTTGTAAAAAACAGCAAGATGAGTGCTAGAAGTAGTAGTGTACCCATTCGTGGGATATGGTAGAATACCCATGAGAGGGTAAGGTAAAAAATTAAATACCGCTCCCGGTGGCATTCCTTGTCCTGGGTGGAAGTTGTACATCTGTGGGGGAAGTTGTGCACTACTGGCAACTGAGCCTCCCATTTCAACGTTCGTGGCGCCTGATTGAGGCTCTTGTTCCTCATTCTTTTGACCTCCCTGGGGATAAAAAGCGCCAAAGGACCACGATGCCTGTGGCGCGGGAGCTGTGAAGTAGATGTTGAGCAGAGTGGGAGTTGGGTGGTAGGAGGGTGGGGAACGGATCATGGATATTACAGTCTGTGTCAAGATGTTGCTACTACCTACATGAAAGTACTAACTACTAGGCACCTCCCCCTACTACATACGATATCAAACCTATCAATCTTCAAATACCATTCTGTGCTCCCTGCGCGCCATCATTCAAAGCGAAATGTAACACTGTTCGCCCAGCTTGTAAGGATAGAGGCTGGTTTTGCTCCAGGGGTACAGGAGTGCGCATAGCAACCAGGGTTCCGAACTTTGAGCCGTGATCGGTTAAGACGAAACTGTTTTGATGTGTAGTTGTGCTGGGTCGACGTTCATGGAAGTGGTCGCGACACAGTAACAAAGGAACCAAAAGTAAAACTCCAGAGAGATGATCGTGGTCGCACATCGATGGAACGAAGATATAAATGTGGTTGTACCAGAAGGAGATGAGAAAGAACTTCTTAAGTACGCATTCTTCTCCTGATCGTAGTGCACCGAAGCGTGCCAACGGGAGATGGAGACGTCGGCAAACCGCACATCTGACTCGTGACCTCGACCAAGCTTGAGGAGCTTTTTCTCGGATAAGGAAATAACGTGGACCCCCTTCAATTCTGGTCTATTCGAGTCGCGCTCTAAGACGATAAAAGGAGGCGTTGTCTTCGGCAACTCTATCAGAGGAAAGCAGTTGCTCTTGTTCGCTTCGTCCTGGTGTTGAAGTAGGTGTAGTCGTGGAAGCCAGCATATAGGAACGAAGGTATTTTTCAGCACATCTACTATACAAGAATCACCATAAAAATTCGAAGTACAACACTTCTTCTCCTAAATCAATCGTTTTGACTATCGAAATCGAACCAAGTGCATTTCTATTTATCAAATCGATTTGTGAGATATTACCATCAAATGTGTCGCATATTGTGTTTTGCACAGCTCACAGGCCATCGGTTTGTAAAAGTAGGTTCCCAATTGCGATTCTGCCAGATCTAACTTACCCCTGACCCAGTGGCGAAGGCAGGCTAAATGCACGTATCTGGTGAGTGATGATCGATCAAGAGTGAGAGGTGTCTTACTCTTACTGTAAGAGGGGTTTAGCTGCAATTAAGGGGAAGATTTGGTTTATTTGGATTGAGTTGAGGGGACGATGGTTGGAGGCTCTTCCCCATCAAGATGAAGAAGAAGAGTAACAACAATAACGACTTCTAAAGTACTCGATCGTGCCCCTGCATTCGCACGGCTTAATCAAAGGGTCTTCCACAGACGAACCCTCCAGGAGACAGATCCTG
Source organism: Amoebophrya sp. A25 (assembly GCA_905178165.1). Lineage (NCBI taxonomy): Eukaryota > Dinophyceae > Syndiniales > Amoebophryaceae > Amoebophrya > Amoebophrya sp. A25. The sequence goes on along the minus strand of CAJINU010000009.1, from coordinate 44,025 downwards.
CAAGGGACGTTGTCTAAAGCCGCAATGTTTTCTGCACTGGTGTTACATGGCCTAGGCGGCAGGGAAGGCGGGTTAACATTGGCGCATTCGGGACAGTTTATTTCTGCTAACGGATCACCCGTAACTATCTGCCTAACTCGGAGCTTGAAACGTCCTAACCTGTAGTTTTGGAACAATTAGTTGTATGCTTCTACTTGTGGGACCTTGAAACATTGAAGCGATCCATAAGCAGCAACCTGTTTTCAGTTGTTAGACGAGGTTTTTTCCTTCTTGGCTTTGGAAATGGTCGTATGGCCGTAGAACTAGAAGTAGTACTTATAATATTCAGTAGTTGTAGTACTTAACGCTATCTCCTTCCTGCAGTTGGTAACCATTCTCGAGTTCCTTCACGACACGCCATAATTTCCCCGACTTCGCCCTGCCCTCGACTCGTGCTGCGTCAACGCAAAAATGACCATTTCGATTGACCAAACGCGCTAGAGGTTCTGACTCGTTAAATCCAGTGCCACCGCTTTGCAGGGAGACCTCAGTGCCCTTTCTCAGGATAGTCGTGGGCTGCGCAACCGTAAAACTCTTCTTTATCGGGTGACGAGCCTGAGTTCGTTGTGTGTGTGAGGAGGAGAAGTAGATGTGCATGTTGATGTAGCAAGAAACAAGCAAAAGAACAAGAAGATGTTCAGTTCATAAAAATACTCGTCTGCAACTATGATAAACCATAATAAATAGAGGACGAGGAGTTCGAACTGTAGAAGAAAACTGCGTCGACGACAAGGTGTCGCGCGCGAACCTATCGGAGATAATACCTCATAATCGAACAGGCCGTGTGACTCCCTAGCCCACGTCGCGGTGTGTAGTGCTACGCAGACGCCATTTTCATCTACAGCCACCGCCTCCGGAGCGGCGGAGGCAACGGCACCTGAGGACATCTTTAGTCGCTTCTAGTTCTACTTTCAGATTTTTCAGATTTCACTAGGTAGCACAACAATAAACTATTATGGGTATCGCTATAATTGAAGAATAGATGAAGAAGCTAATGGTAGATACGCACCAACATGTAGTTTGTAGCTGATGCTGAATGATGAAGATGATGATAATCTTCTAACAAACTCTACCAGTTGTATCTTCATCACTACATTCCTCGTATCTATAAGTAGTTACAAGAAATACAACTACGTCAACATTTAGTAAACTCTCGACGAAGATGTTAAACATCGAACTTCTTCGATCGAAAACCCGTCTATAACAATCGCGTGAAGGAAACGAAGGCAAGTGTTAGTCTACCACGACTCACAACACAAATCCTCATCACTCAGATTTGACGTTTCGATCCCTCGCGACCTCAAATTTTCTTCACGACCTTAGTCTATCAATCTATCTTCATCTTCAGCAGAGCCTATTTGCTTGTAATGAACCCTTTTACAACAAGAATCCTCTTCCTCTCTGTCCTATAGCTACGTCGGTTTCCTACTTCTTTTTAGTACAGCTACTGCTACAGCTACTATTAGTACAGGTACATTCTTTCCTAACAGATGAGCTCGGTCGGTGATGTGTCTGACTGCGCGACAACTACGACTAGGACTTGGACTTGGACTAAGAAGATTTATTTTTCTACAGAAGTTATCAGCATGGAAATGAACTTGTAAAAGTAAAACCTAGTAGTGAATTTTTATATCAACTGGAATATGCTGATGATCATCTAAGTGGAACAATAAAACCAATGAACCAGAAACATCGTAAAAACTACTCAACAGAAATAAAAATAGAATAGTCGTCTTCGCTTGAAATTGTCGCTGGTTTTGGTGTTTTCTTTGGTGGTGAAATTCAAATTCGATTTCATAGATTGTGGTGTTGATTAATATCAAGATACTACACTTTCATACTTTAAATTACTGTTTGGGTTGTACTCAAGATGAATGCACATCAACGTTCAGCTTCAGATTGGATCGATTACATTCTTCAGTTCCAAAATTCATATTCTCGAGGACGAAAAGTAGGACAGGAGGAAAACGTATATTTTTATTCTGTCAAGAATCTACACACGTGTTGAGAACTACAGAACTAGATCCCTTTCAGGAGGAGGAAGGAGCGTAGGAGGTGGAGGGACAACACGATAAAACAAGAAGAACTCATAAACAGCCATGAAGAAGTCTGCGGAATCAGATGTGTGAGAGAGCAGCAAGGAGTCGCTATGCTGGTAGGGGCAGTTGTTAGTGTTACACTGGTGTGTATCTATACCATCAGTCGCAGGTTAGGTTAGGTGTGGGCCTACCAAAAAAGTTGGCAGACATGCGGGAGGTAGGAGGATGGATTGTGCGCATATTAATATCAATATCGCTTGCATCAAATAATAACAAAAGTATTTCGATACTGTCATTGCTTGTTTTCTCATTCACAGAAACCACTTCAAGTGGGTTTTCCCGTCCCTCGTTTAGGAACACCATTTCCATTTTTTTTGCGTTCCTCCTCACTCGTTTACCCCGTTGAACGGGGCCCGTTCGCACTATGAATAAAACGTTCATTCTTGTTGTGCTTCATCAACATTCTCTGTTTATTATACACGCAGTCGCAATGCACCTGGACTTGCACGCCATCAAAAGGGAAAAAGGATAAGGAAAACTTCCTGTTCTAACACTTTATCATTCTTGTGATCTCGGAGGCTCTCGTTTTTCTCATCTGAAGTATTGATGTCGAAGTTTGTTTCATTTTATGTCTACTTGGTACAACTACAGGTTCTAGAAGGAAAAGATGTTGAAAGAGTAACTACTCGTCTCGTGTTTCTCCTCGTGAGCCTTAATAAAGTTGTTCATTGGAATCACTGTTCATTCAAACATGTCTACTTCTTCTTGTCTTCTGGTACTACGAATGAGAATGTATTTTCCGTGGAAGACGGTAACTTTACTTACGGTTGCAGCCGCGCCACTCACGACAATCACATCACAGAAACTTGTTCTACATCAACAAAGAAACTTCTCCTACATAGCATTAGCATTTCGCTCTGCGCGTCGCTGAATGAATTACCTCTCCTGTACAAGAATGCGCCTATCCAAATGGTTGACTGGTAATGGTGTAATCTATTGAAAACTAATATGGGCATTTCTGATTCTGATTTCGATTTTAATTTCCATGTTGCCGTAAACCATGAGGATCTAGATCAAAGTATCAATGAATTCGCAAATGATGTTTTCACAAAGCCCGTGGCTAAGAAGAAGTAAAATGACTGTAAACATTCTAAATTGAGTTTATTTTCGCTTAGTCCATGCGTACTCGAAAATTTGTCGAAAAATGAAAGCAGTGGATTACGTGTCCGAGTTTCTCATAAAAGGTACGTAGTTATTGATTCTTGGAAAGCTTGAGAAAATTCCTCTTTTATTGTCGTCTACAAAGCCTTTTGATTTATGGTCGCAAACGTGTCTGTCACCATGCCCTGGGTTTTTTGGAAGTTACCCGTCGCCCCAGCTCTTTCCGCGGAGGCTTCTTTCTGCAAGGTGACCTGTTCGTCCCTCTGTAGCCACATTCGCAGTGACCCCATCTTTGTCTTAATAGCGTTGACGGAGGTTAGAGACGAGGATGATGGGTGGGGAGAGGACAAGAGGTGGAGACAAGGTGTAGGCTTCGAAAAAACAAGGTATTCATTATATTCTAGATCAACAAGAACGATATGGGAGCGTTTGCGCTAGCGCTAGCGCTTTTCACATCCATCATCACTTAATAGAGACGTTCTTCTTGACAAACTACAAGTACAACCAAAGCAACACCGACTGCGGTAAGAACTAACTACAAGTACAACCAAAGCAACACTGACTGCGGTAAGAACTTGTCATGCCATGGTACCTCTGTGCTCTACTTTTGGCTAGTAGTAAAGAGGTCTTGTTAGCCTTCATCAGAACTCCACTCCCAGTCATCATAAAAGAAACTGAATCCTTGCACCGACACCGCTTGAGTCGTAGGCCACGTTATCTTGATCAAAGTATTTTTCGAGTTTGGCTTGCAGCATCTCCATCTGCGTGAGTTCGTACTCGATGTCTGCACGTGAATCAGGAAGAGCTGGAAGTTAGAGAAAGAGAACGCCGAGTAAATATTGAATTGTTTACTGCAGACGCGGCAGTCGCTACTCCATTCTGTGCTAGATGATCAAGTCAAGAATAAATAAGGGGAATGTAGTATTACTTAAAATAAGCGGAATGTAGTCACGACTCTTCTATTTCAGTCAGTAACTCGCTTATTTTAAGAAGTTTTCGAATATAATCCATAATTGAAAATGAGATGGTATCCTGGCAGGCGCCGAATGCCCTCCAAAACTCGCACGACTTCCTGCAGTCGTGGCTCCAGAGCCTCTGGCGGTGGCGGCTGTGTCCTCCTGACAATCTCACTGGGACTCTCGCCGCCTCCGCTTTCCTTCAGAAACGCGCGCTTCAACAACTCATGCTGTCGCTTTCGCACTTCTTCGGATGTGAACCTGGGGTGGAACAAGGAAACAATAGACAGAAGTGCCAGTCAGCGGGTCATGTCCTTATTACACGTCGAGTGAGTGAATGAATGAATGAATGTGCCTAGCATGATCATGATCTGCTCTGTTGTAAAAAGTTCTCTCCCACCACCTGCTCGATATCTAATCTAACTCTAGCTTACTCGATATCTACTCTAAACTCTAAGTCTAAACTACTCTAGCTCTAACTCTAACTTTTACTCTAGATTCCAACCTAAAAGAAGAATATTGATGTCCTTGTCTCTAACAACTACAACTAACCTACTAAGTTCAGATTTAATTTACACCTGCAGAGGGAGGAAAATTTACTAACCTACTAATACCTCTGTTGCAGATTTTCCTCCATTTCCAGATGTAGATCGGCTTCTCTCTCAAGCTTCGCCTTCGTTCCGTAGTACTCCACGCGATTGTCCCGAATCATCTCCATTATCGATGCTAGGATGTCACTGGTTTTATTAGACCTACACACAGGTGGAACTTCTCGTGCTGCATTTTTGACTCCGACCTATCTAGTTCTAGACTTTGGCTTTGGCAGCCTTAAGCATAGGAGAAGGTGGATCCTTGCTATTCCTTCTTAGCTCGTTTTTCAAGTACTTACGCAGGTATACAAGTGCGCTAAACTACTAAATCCTTGTCCTGACGATGTAAATGGAATCTCAATCTCTTGCAATCTACAATGTTTATAATCTTGCCATAATTTTATGTTTTTTCCTCAGAGTTCCGAATTCTTCCTCCATCACCTCCCTTTCCACCGTGGACATAAGGCCCAAACGATTATCCTCATGGAAAATAGAGTGCAGTAATCTGGGTCCGTGAAAACAATGCTCCCGTTCGAGCATTAAAAGATTAGAAGATGTTGGAGGTCATCACCTGGTTGAGGACCTGGAGATGATAAAGATTGATTAGTCAACATTGCATTCTTGATGTAGCGTAGTAAAAGATGAGATAGACCAGCATGATCAGGGTAATCAGAACGAAGCCCTCTTCATAATTACGAGGATAGACTACATCTTCAAGTAGAACTAGAACGAGGATTTGCCTCATAATCAGCTCTTTCTTCAATTCCGCACCATGTCGTCTCAGAAAGAGGATACGTTTCTCCAGCTCATGCCTCACAGTTCGGACCATCTGCAGGTCGCTAGGGGCTGGTGGGACGCTCACTTTCTGTCCGCCTGGTCCGCCACCATGAGTCAAAAAACGGGAAACGGCATTGGAGATTAGAAAAAGGTCAAAATAGGTAGTTGAAGAACGGGCGCGGGAGCACGAATTTAAAATTTATTATCTCCTTCTAGTAGTACGAGTAGTGAAGAGTGGCTACTTCATCAGAAGCAGCACTTTTACGTACATTTTTTAAAAATCAACCCCCGGGTGGCTGCTTACGCTAGAAGGATTCATCAACGAACTGCCTGTGCTAGACCTAGAGCAACCCCCCAATGTTTATACAAAAGACTCCCCAATTCATAGGAAGAGATCCTTCTCTTCGCAATGCAAGACATGCAAATTTCCTTCCTCCTCGACCACTTCGCGAATTACTTGGAACAATTCCTGTAGATGAAGTGGGTTGGGTTATAAAACATGTTTCGACAAGTTTCCCCTGTCAAAGCAAGAATGAATGAAGCTGTACGGTAAGTACTTCATCACTCCAGCAGTCACACTCACAGTCTGGAACTTGTTGGATCATTTCATCTTCTACCTCTACTTGTTCTAGATCTAACATTATATGTCGAAGTCGATGTATTATTGACAGAAGGAGTAGTCATAGAACTCACTTCTACAATCCATCTTTTCCCTCATCTTTGTCCTCCCTCATCTGTGTACTTGAAAGCAGCGCACAGGTGGAGTATTAAAAGATGTCACCGACTAAATGAGGCCTCAATAGTACGTCGAATTTGTGTATGATGATGTTTTGTCGCTTCCAGATCTCCATGGCTGTGAGAAGGAGCTGCCTCTGCTTGTCCGTCTTGTAACTGCGTGCGAGCGAGCGACTACCGAATGACGGAACTGTCCTTAGAGTTCATCAAATCAAAGGACAGTTCCGTCATTCGGTAGTCACGCTTCATCAAATCAAAAGATCGAAAGCCATGATGAAACAAAAAGTAAATGTTGAACATGAACGTACTTAATTAGTGCTAGAGGTCCCTATATACCTGTCAAATAAAAATAGACTACCGAATGACGGAACTGTCCTTAGAGTTCTTGGAAAAACATTTTTCATCTTGTTGAGTTCATCAAATCAAAAGATCGAAAGCCGTAATGCAGGAAGTCTGGAGTTAACTGCTCGTAGCGCAAGTTTCGCTTCTTGTAACGCCTGCTGCAATAGCTGATCCCGTTCGACGTGCTTTTGAACTCCAGTCTCGACGCCGGATCTTAGAAAAAGTCTCCTGATCACAATGGTCTCGTGTTCAATACATGGACGAAGTTAAAGGAAAAACCAGTAGTGTTTTGTTTTTAGATTATATATGAGTCCCGTAAAAGAAGTTAAAGTTATCAATAAACAGCACGACCCAAAAAACTTGACAATACAATTGTATTGAATACAATTATAATCTCGCACAAAGTTCAGTGCAGACTGCCTTAAGGGCACCGCAAGCAAAATAACTCTGCGCAATCAATCTCACACGCCTTAAAACTACAAAAAATGAAGATCCAGTGGCTCCTCTGGTTGCACTATTACCGAGAGTCCGAAACCGATCCGCCACACCAGAAGTGGTCACTTTCAATGGTCGTGGCGGAAATTGACCCAAGTAGAAGGGGTCGTCGCCTGCTCTGCGGCCTTCTCGAGGCGTCGTCAAGCGCTCGCCGGTCTCGGGATTATCTGATGTGATGTTCAAGTCAACTTTTATGTCATTGTTGTTCATGCTCTAAAAATATACCTGTAGTTCAATCAAAGATAATCATAGGCAAAACAAGTTGATTACCACTGTAGAAGTAGAAGCAGTAGTGCGAGTGATGTAGTAGCTACTTCAATATGATCAATATCAAGTACATATCTGTCCTCTACTGGGCACTTTCTTTCGCAGGTGTCGTATTCTTGCAGACGCGTCACTCCCTCTGCCACTGGAGTCGTCGCTTACGAAGCCCTCGCTCGATGATGTCGAAGAAGAATAGCTCTCCTCCGTGAAGGCCGGGGTGTTAGAAGTTGAGCCACCAAGACAGTAGTAGTGCCTGTATTTCAAAACAAGTCAACAAATCAAACGCTATTAGAGAAGTGCAAGTGTGCCTATGCCTTTGGCTTTGCCTATCCTGCTTACAGCTAGTAAGAATTACTTCGTTGATGTTCTAGACTACAATAAGGTAAGGTGTATTACGATTACTCACGATAAGTATTACGAGTACTCAAGAACACCCCAACATTTCATACCATTTGAACCCTCCCCAAAGGATGCACCGTCGCCACCGTAGCCAAAGCTGTTGCCGTCTTGTGCCTGGTCGAAATCCATTCTCCCAGAGGCCCGACCGCCGCCACGTAGTTTAGGTCCGTTGTCGGGTGTTAGATGGAGAAGACGATGACTTACTTCGAGCAGGTAGCTTGATATATGTGTGTGAAAAAAAACATCAAAAACGACAATTGAAAACACATTTTAGAATGAGTACATCTTCTTATGTGGACTTCGACAAAGTCGACGAAGCCAAGAAGGATTGATTGTGGATAGGTTGTGTACGCCAGTCTGAAACTAATCTACTTGCTGGTCTAGCTCTACACCACGCTCCTGTCTAAGCTCTCGTCTTAACTGACGTCCTCCATGTCTCTTCCCCGTCTTTCTTCGTCTGTATTCATGGTCACGGCGCTTCTTTTTCGAGGATGACCCTTTGCCTCCGCCTGAGGCGTCTCTTCGATTTTTCGTCACGTCTCTACTTAGGGGTAGGGCTTTGGTGTTCGCTTAGTGCCCCCCTTCTTGTTATATTTATTTATACTCTTCCTCCTTGGGAGAGTGAAGGCAAACGGTAACACGAACACCTAGAACCTACCCTTAATCTACTCTGTGAAGGTGTGGAGGTGCCTGAAGATTCCTCTCCATCTTGATGAAAGCGCTTCATCTGCGTTTCATACTCTATCTTCGATTTTCGCATAAACGCTGCATATTTCTCCTGCCAAGCTAATGGATCACTCGTATTCGGAGGTGAAGAGGAGGTTCCCCTATGTCCACGTCCACCTCGGTGCTTCTTCGACTTCTTTTCTCGCTTAGAAGCGCTATTGCTTGAATCACGATCATGAAGTCTTGAGAGAGGTAGCTTGAGTGGTCCATCTCGTGTAGGAGCATCTACACCGCTTCCATGCTGACCGCTGTCGTCGACGCTTTGACTGTAGCTTACTTAGAAGAGCAATAGATGCATAGGGATAGTGTTGAGGACAGCATGCGATAGTTGTCGATGAAAATCTGAAGGCCGTGAAGCTAAAGACGTGGCAAACAAGCTTCCGAGCAAGCTTCTACCAATATGTCCAAGCAAGCTTCTAAGTACAACTGATCCAAAACCAAAACTTACTTCTACCAAGAATATGTCCAAGCAAGCTTCCAGTAAGTACAACAACTGAACAAGTTGTAAATAAACGACCTAAACTACACTGAGTAGATGATCCAAAACCAGAACCGTCCAGTTGATCATATCTCGAAGATTCTTGGTCCTCTTCTGCTCGTAAGCCAACATCATCTCCTCCTCCGTACCCAAGATCTTCTTTCTGAGGTCGCGGGACTCGCAATTTGCTGATCGTTCCCGTACTAGAAGAGGACGACTGATTATCTTCGCCACGTGCTGACGTTGCCCTCCGTTCACCCCCATCACGTGAGAAAACGAATCCACCTTGGTGCTGCCACAACTCCTGTTGAGAAGAAGTATCATTTGTAGTTGTAGTGGTTTGATACTGAAGATGTTGGCCAGGCGGACCATTGTAGTTTCCTTGATCTTGTTCCCCTACTAGTCCATGCCCTCCACCATTTCTAAGAGATACAGGCCAACCAGCACGACTACTGCTGCTACTCGAGGAAGATGAACTCGTTCCCTTTCCTCCATCTCCTCCATTATAGAAATGAAACGAGGACGAGCCTTCTCCCGCAGCTCCCCTTCCACTCGTCCCTCCCAAGCTTGCGCCAGCAGGCAGGACGATTATTAGAGCGCACAAAAATCCTCTACAGACACCAAGAAATATTCATGAAGGGAAGCCTAAGGGCACAACTGCGAGGGAGGTTTTTCCTTTTTAGTATCATTTTCGTCTCAACAGAATTCGCGACCGAAACAAACGACTGAGAGAAATAAGTACTTAACCACGACGATCAATCAATCAATCAATCAATCAATCAGTCTGCCTCTACAGGGCGCCAACCTCCCCGCAGCTGCGGCTCCCGCGCCTCTACGTCCTGAGACGATATGATGATTATCACGAGTAAGGATGATTATCAAACAACCGAGACAAACGTCCTGAGACGATATGATGATTATCAAGGTTAAGGTTAAGGTTGAGGGTCCACCGCTTCGCGGCCAAGCCCCCGCACCTCTACGTCCTGAGACAATATGATGATTATCACTCGTTTTTCAGACTTACAATTTTGTCTGGAAGAGTGTCTGCATTCAGCAATTCCTGCACTAAGGAATGGTGCATATCCTCCGCCTCCATGACTGCAATCCATTCACGTGGATTCTTCTCATCTTTTATCCAACGAAAGTTAGAGGTTACTATTCTACTAGAACCATCAAGAGAGCTATTGTACTAGAACCATCAAGAGAGATAGTTTACTAGAAGCACACTTGTTATGGGAGCTATTTTACTAGAAGAAAGAGAGATATTTTACTAGAAGCAAGAGAGATATTTTACTAGAAGCAAGAGAGATATTTTACTAAAAGCAAGAGAGCTATTTTACTAGAAGCAAGAGAGATATTATACTAGAAGCATACTTGAAGTTGAATGGGAGCTATTTTACTAGAAGACGCAAGAGAGACGATTTTCCTCATCGTTGATCCAGAGTCCTCGAGAGGTAGAAGGAAACAAGCCTTAAGATAAGGAGGATAATCAAATGATGTGGTGACTCCGTCTTCACCGGGTGTTCGTGTTCTGACACTGAAACTACTGGTGGGTGGATATTTCAAGATCGGTTTCGGGTCATCGCGCCCGTCTGGAGCGGCGCCAGCCTGAATATTTCGTATTTTGGTCTTCGAGGAATAATTGTTGCTATTGTCATAGTCATTTTGTGACTAGAAATAATATCACCAGTAAAACTTTATTTTCCTATAAGTCTAGATTATTGCAGTTGGGGCTGGGAGTCATTATGTAAAAGACAGTGATAAGTGCACAGGTCAACGCCTAAAAACGACTAAGTCAGCTGCTAACTACTTCATCTGCGATATTAAGTAGTTACTCAGACCACTCATGTGAGGCATAGTCATTGTCATAGTCATTTTGTGACTAAAAATGACATCACGACCAGTAAAAAAACTTTATTTTCCTATAAGTCTAGAATTACCGTGCCCACCCTTGCAATGTGTTTCAGCGTGCCCTTCGGAACTCTCTTCCCGATGATCTTTGCATTAGAGCTCACCCTTAGTCAGCATTTTAGAAGACCAGCATCCTGAGACCTTGTTCCTCTTGGCAACGTCGGTCTCGTCCAGAATGCTTCTGAACTCGTCTCGTTAGGTGAATGCTTCTGGACTTCTGGAGATGGATTAGAACAAAAAGCCTTAATTGCCGTTCCCGTCTTCCCATCGTTAGTACACAACGTGAGTGGTTGTGCATGAGACTTATGCTTTTCGAATCCCAGTGTGTCAAGTGGGCGACCAGGCCTCCCGAACAACGTATTTGCTCTCGTTGGTCCACCAGCTTCACCTTCAGCACGGATCCTAGATTTAGATGAGTAGAGCAGAATTTTCTTTTTCCCAGCGCAATAATGTACGAAGAAGAAGGTACGAATGCTTAGTGAGGAGAGTGCACTGCTAAAGACTAGTAAGTACTATTGAAGAGCAAAGGTGTCATGCGAATGTAAAAAGAAGAAGCTGAAGTTGTAAGCACGAAATCGCATACCAAACAGTTTGCCTCAATTGAAAATAAATTCGGCATTACTCCTCCTTCCTCTACACTGGAGCTTTCCATTGCTTCCTCCTCTGCGCGCGGTAAGAATTTTGGAGGTCCTTCGCGGTGCTGCTGAGGTAGTTCCATTTTTTCCATGTCTTGTGCAGCAGCAGTAGAAGGAGCAGCACTAGATGCGCATCTGAGTCCACGCAGAAGCTGTCGCAAATCTTTGGGGAAATCTGAAACATCTATGAGATTTTGATCTCCGTGTCGTCCTCCTGCTGCGGTACTCAAAGCTGTACTGTATTATTGGTGGAACTAGAAGGTCCTCGTGCTTGTTGAAACAGTACTTGTTTCTTACTTTCGTTCTGTTGCTCCTTGTTGTGTTTATTAGCGGATGAGCCTCTCTGGTTCGCTGAAGGGCTCCTTCTAGAAGCCTCCCCACCAACTGTTCCTCCTCCTCGTCCTCCACTACGCATATTTGAAAAATACACCTGATCATCAGAGGAAAAATCGTCATTTTTGCTTTCTCCTTCGTCATAAAACAACAGCCTCTGTCGCTGATGTGGAGGAGCTCCAGGATGTTGTTGAGCAGGATGTTGTTGATCGAGACCTGCTTCTGTCCTCTTTTCCGGAGACAAATCGCGACCACGTTCCAGTGCTAGTGTTCTGAAGCTGAACTTGGGAGACGCGCCACCAGATGCCTGCGCAAAGTTATGGATTTGTGGTTTTTTCCATTCAGACTGACCATCGAGGCTCCCCTTTGAAAAAAATTAGAGCTCACAACAATTCATCTTGAAAAGCATCTTTGGCGCGTTTTCTCCTCACATCAAAAGGGAACAGAGATGCTCCTCAATATGAATTTTTAGTACGGTAAGCCTTAATATAAGGGGCAAAGGAGCTGCAGGAGCCTCGATGGTTGTAGGGAGGGAAAAAACGTCATAAAAGTCCGCAGACCCGAATCCGAATTTCGCTGCTAGCCTGGCCAGATATAATTCTGGATCGGGCTTGTCGATCTCGGGAGGTTTGTCATCCTTCTCTTCAGGTGAAGCCTCCTTGGAGGATTTTCTTCGCGATTTCTTGTTCTTGATGAACACCATCTTTTTGTGGTAATGAAGAAGATTGTTCTTTTGCAATTGGTACTCTACTTACGCTTAGGTTTTTTTCAAACTTAGATGAAGCATTAGTACTTACTTGATCATACTAGGCTCCTCAAGCTTAGAAGTGTTAGTAGATTTTCAATGCTTGTTCATCTTTCTCGTCTTGTTCCGGCTCCGCTTGTACTACGTCGTAGTTGATGTAAGGCCTTCTAGTCGCGTCTGGCAGTATCAATATCATGCTTCTTCGCGCGAGAACAAGTTGTAGTGTAGTGCGTTTTGCAGTAGCAGTGCGGCTGCAAGTTCAGACTCTATCTCTACTATTGCGTTCTGTTGATGTTAAGAGTGTGCCTTCATGTTGCCACGCTTTCGTCTTCTAAGGCTCCTTCACCAGTGAGTCGTTCTTGTTGTCATTGTGATCTCACAATCCGTGCTGCGACGGCTGAGCCAGCAACTTGCTTGAAACGCGAGTCCAATGTAAAGCGAATTGCGACGCCTCAGCTACACCGCGCCCTCACGTACGCGGGGCCAAGAAGAGGGTGAGGGACCAGGAACGCCATGAAAATTCCATGATGTTGATGCGCTTCTTGATTTTATGAATTTTGACATTTTTCATTAGCTTCATTCACTGGAGGTCTCCACTAGTATTTCAGCGTCTTTCTCTTATTTCAGTTAGAACTCTCTCAGCTTTCCTTCTACAACTTGTTGTAGTTCGGAAGACTTTACATTAGTTGATCACTGTATTCACTAGTATATTGCAACTGCGTCTCAGACTAGTACGGCACCTTTATGTTGACAACTACAGATGCCCTTCCGGTTGTATCAGACTCTTTTATTAGAGGTAGCTTTTTGGTGTTCGTTTATCCCGCTTGTTATGGCTGTCCCCCTTAGGAGAGCCATAACAAGCGGTAACAAAAGCACCTTTCACCTACCCTTAATTTTAGTCTTAGCCGTCCTAGATAGACGAACAGTCGATGACACGGGAAGGTGATCAGTGTCATCTGTTGAAGGAGACCCGAGCATCAGTGTCAACATCCTCATCGCCATCTGGACGACACCATTGAGCTTGAGGCATCGGCATCCCAGCCGATCCTAGCAAAGTCTTTGTGTTCGACGTTGCTATTCCTATTTGTACGTAGCACTGCGGCTTTATCAGGGAGGTGCCAATCTGATCAAAAGCTGGGTTTCTCTGCTTGTGTCTGTAGTCGAAAAATACATGCTTTCTTTTCACATACAAGCTTGAAAGCCTTTTTCTATAATCCTTGTAGTTTCCATTCCATGGCGTCCCTGGCTTTATCTTGTCTAAAGTGTCCACATGTTTCTGAAGTGATCAGATGAGTGTGAGTCGAGGAGATCTCGTGGAGATCACAACTCGATCTCCTATCCACGACGTCAGCATGGAAGGTAGTTTCTCGGTTTAGCTCAGACTCAAAAATGAGGAAACTAACTACTTCTAATATTGTGTGAAAGGACTACATTTTTGTAACTCATTAAGCACAAAACTTTTGCAACTCATAATTATTAAGGACAAAACTTTTGCAACTCATTAAGGACAAGAAGTCGCCCGGGAAGTCTTAGGCCGGTTGCCGAATAGATTCACATCATCAAGGACAAAACTTCTGCAACTCATTAAGGGCTTGGACTAGGACAAGGCTCTTGCAACTCATTAAGGACAAGGATTACCCTTGCCAGTAGGATGATAAACGAGCCCAATCATGTTCATGTAACAAACTATCTAACTAGTACTGGATCGCAAAGCGAAAAAGTCTACAGTGCTCCCTGGTAGCTTGTACTTACGTCGGAAAGTAATATCGTGGCAGCAAATTAGTGAAAAAAGGCCCACTTCAAACATCAATATACATTCTCTGAAGATATTAATGCCACGTCGACTAATTATATCAATCTGAGGACACTACTTCTCATACAACAAATTGTCATCGTTTCCGAAAAGTTTGAGTTTGTTGCTCTTATTCAACAATAGTCCAGATTGTAGCTCCAGCGCACTTCTATGATTGAACAAATAGTGAAAACAGTAGCTCTATTTATAAACGGGGCCGTCATACACAACTTAGAAGGTAAACGAACGGGGAAAGTAAATCTAACAGGTGGGGACTCGATGAGACTCTGTTCCCTAGCAGTGAGACGCACGCGCACTAAGACATCTTTAGGCTCTAGAACCCAGAAAACACCAAGTGCACGCACCGATCACGATGGAAGCCTGCACGTTAGACGGCTATGCTTCCTTTGCCTCATCGACTCATTACACTCGACAACAGCGAAAAAACAGAACACCATTGATCGCACGCCCATGGCCAAAACTCGCTGTGTCAAGAAACCACCTGCCTGATACAAATTCGACTTCAGTTCAGCAACTTATGAATCGATCTACTAACAAAGGCCATCTGAATTTCAATCGTACACAACCCTACACATCTGCGTCCTCATTCTCACTTTCACCGGCAGAAACAAAATCGTCAATATGATTATCTGACTGAAGTTCGGCCTTTGCCGCCTTGATCATACCTGCGCACTGAAGATTGCGCTCGTTAACATACCTACGCCAAGCAAAATTCTTATTACTCCAAGATCCAGCCACCAAAATCTGACTTAAACTACCTCCAGCTGCTGCAATTGCAGCACAACCACCGCGACGACATGAATGTGTTCCCCAACAACCTACTTGATGATTGTCAGCCAACGAACGCTTCAAAGTAGACAGAACAAGAGGGTAGTCGAGTCGCGGAAAGACTCGCTGGCCCGGGTCATACTTCAAAACGTGGGCCTTAAAAAAACAATGAAAAGGACAAAAATCCCTCGCCCAAGAAAAGGCTTGCATCTCGCCTTCTTCGCCGGAAGACTCAACATCAGCGCACGTGCACTGCCGGGTGATGCAATCCCCTTCAAGTCGATTTTTCCTAGATCTAAGCCTAATAGTAACCGAGCAAGCCTCCTCATCACACCAAATAGCAGAGTGATGCTTCAGTTTCTTTCTTACTCAGATCACGGTCTTCGTCAGAAAAGGAACGCTTCAGAAAAATTCCTTCGTCTCCACACCTCAGTAAAAAAATCCAACAGACTGAAATCAAAAATTTAAAACTTGCGATAGTATTAGGATCCTGCAACAGAAGATTTAAACACGCGGGGGAAATAGGATCCATTGATCTAGTAGGAGGCTGCCACTTCTTGATCCCACGGGAGATCGAAGCAGCGTCAACCTCCGGGAACTTCAACTGAAAACAGTGGCAAACTTTCTTAAGAGCACACTTAGCAACATTCATCGAACCGGCGCACTTCTGGATAGCAAGACAACCCTCAACTTTCGCTGTGGACATAGGAAATGGCTTTTCTGCCAACGAAAGCACAAAACTACAATACCCATAAAAATGCGAGAAATATGTGTTCCAGGTAGATTGGGAAATGCTTTCACCTTTGATAAAATCGGCATTACTCCTAACTGTTCGCTTTGCTGCTAATGGCCCCTGACTTGCTAAAACTTGTATCTTTTGTGCAGGGGTCTGCTCAGAATCTAAGACCATCTCCTTCTGTGCTTCAGTGTATTTTTTAAACCTACCCAACATCACTTCCACCTTCGTCCCAGCGTTGAGGAAAATTGCCGGATCTGAAGATGCTAACTGACTCACTTCTCCATCTTTTTCAACTGCCCCAAGAGGCCGCAGCGGCCTCTTTCTAGACGATGACGAGACCGAACTGGAAGAAGAAGAAGACGTCACAAAATGGCCTGCGTGAATAGCTAACAGGTTACTGCCACCACTCACTTCTTTCACACCTTCCGCAGAACTACTTGTAAACGCCTTTAACTTCCCATCTTCTCCAACAGTCCACGACCTAACGCTAGTGGCCTTCTGCTCTCTTGCCGTAACATAATTCCCACCATTCTTAGTGTCGGCTTCACGCAGACTTTTCAAAAATGCTTCGAACATCTTCTCTCCTTTAAGTGAATTAATCAAAATCTACTACCATTCTACATGGAAACTCTTGTGTGTAACTAAAATTCCTAACCAATACAAGACGATACTACCTACAAACCACTAAAACTAACTCAGTGACAACTATAATTAGACTTTCTCACAAAACAACTTAACTCACAGAAACATATAATCTAAGAAACGTTAATCATGCCTATGAAATGAACTCGATCAATTCTTCACCTAATTAGTTTCATCAAAAAAAAGCAACGACGTCAGCGAATGGCTGACCGGGAAGTTGAAACATTTGCTACCTCAGTCGAGCTCTGGTTAGGCCAAGTCTCGACTGCTCTGACTGCAAACGCACAGCTAACAAGTCTAAGGACAAGATTACGAAGCTGAAGCGGCCGCAGCCTCAGTACTGTTTACATTTTCGGACTTGGTCGTCGTATTAGATCCCGACGAACTCGAGCTCGACGACTGAACGCTCGAACGAAGCACCTCGCCACAATAATCTAAGTCCAAACTCCAATCATTCAAAGAGCGAGCAAAACTCTTAATATCTTGAGCTTCGCTTCTCGAAAGCGGTAGCGAATGATCAAAAGTACAAGAAGAAAAACCACAAGTAACTCCACGATTCTGACCTTGACGAATCCAAGTGAAACACTTCCTACTTCCTTTCCCTTTTCCTTTCCCTTTTCCTTTCCCTTTTCCACCTTGGCCACCACCTCCATAAGGGCTTGGCTTCTCCGGTGACCAACTCTTCAAACGCGAATCAACTAAAGCCATCTTCCGATCCAACTCCTCACTCTTCCGCACGGTTTCCAACCTGCGAATTTCCGAAATAACACATACGAGAGAGAAGCTTACGTATGTATTGCAGAAACGACTTGCTGACTAATCAAGACTGACCAATGAATTCACTTTTACACAGAATTGCCTCGATGGAGTACATTAACCAAGCAAAAAAAAAAAAAAAGGAAACTATTATATCAAACAGAGACTACCTCTCAATCTTGAGCACCAGCTGCTCCTGGAACGAACCCAGCAAGAAAAAATCGCTGATACGGTTGGCATAATTCCCACCAGCCATGCCGCCAATACGAATCATCTTCGTACGATATACATCGTTCAACGCATCGATTAAAATACTCTCGTCACAATTCTTAACGGCTTTGATCGAGAAGGTCTGATGGGGGAAACGAGATCAAAGAGACGAAGTCACAACGCCTTCACTGCTAAACCAACTTGACGACTATCGACCTAATTAAATCTTCAATGGACAATCTAAACACTGAGCTCATTACCAACACTACAACAAAACTTCGCTAACTACTGCTAATCCAAGAACCAAAAACTAATACCCGAATAACGTTCGTAGCAATTCTATGCGCAGCGTTCAAAGTCAAATCAGGAATGGCTGCCGGGGCAGCGACGACAGGCGGGTCGGCCAGCGCATCCGCTTCAACAGGCGGGATGTAACCCGAGATCAACGCCATCATAACTGCGTCTTGGCAGACTACTTTCTGCAATTTCTCAATATCTGTCCTCTGCTTGAATTCGCGCTCATGCAACGCCCTGCAAAGAGAGAAAGGAACTAACCATGTCCACCAATCATCATACTCAATATCAAAACCATAACACAAAGGAGAAACGCAACTGCTTCAACAAATTTAGGTGGCACCCAAAGACATAAACTTTACTAACGCCACTGAAATCAAACTTCAACGCGCCCTAAACTGCTTGATTGCTGAGCACAGTCGGCATCTTAAAGGAAACTAAGGTAACTTTTACGTTGCCATATTCAGCCTTTCACGCTCCGAAGCCTCTCCTTCTGTCGAACAAGCCACAACGTCATCCATGTCCCTACAGATCTGCCGAATAAAACGCACCTTCGTCACATCAGGACGATCTTGCAACTGCTCCTGAGCAATCAGGTTCAGCGCATTGTTCAACTGCGCCTGGTTTCCCTCCATTTTCTTCTACAACACTACCTTCTTCTAAACTTCTATCGAGCAAAATTTCAGCGTGCTTGATGCGTAACTTCAGCAAATCAAAAATATACAACCGAAAACCTTCTGAAGTCTGGACTTCAAACGTGTTGAGCGACGACTTAAACAAATTGCACAAAATTCCTATCTTTGTGGGTAGGTCGGCAATGTTGAGCAAGGAAGGCACTCGCGAGATATGCGGGCAAATCTGAGAAATAGAGCATAAGCTCCAAAATTCAAAGGCTAGCGCTGCTAAGTAACTCTTACCACTATTCATCCGAACTAACAAACCTTCCGCACTAGAATTGTCTAGAAAAAGCTCTACTTTCGCCCCACTGATCCTATCTTTCCACAAAGAAAAAGCAACAACCACAGCAACACCTTCTAGAAAGTTGATAGGGTACAAACAAGTGTCTTCAAACACATCGTCCTTCGCGACTGGAAACTTAAAATATTCTATCAAACCTAACGACCGTCTCTCTGAGGAAACTTGCATGAGGTCTATCAAACAACCAGCAGTCCACCCTTTACCACGCTGCCAACTAGCATCAGTGTAGATTAGAAACCTAGTAGGGAGAAAAACCAAAGTCCTAGCAGGCAAGGAAAACAAGAGCTCTGCGCAGACGCTGAGCGAAGCGCGCAAAACACGACGCAAAGAAATATCTGGCACAGACGAGAACATTCGTGCGAGAATAGGGCGCATGAGAGGGTGAAGCGCCCTCTCGCACACCGCGCAAAAAGCGAGCGACAGCTTACCATAAATACGAGAAGCTTCGTCAACAGTAAGCGCTTCCGCTGCAAGAACCTTCTTAATTTCCGTAGCGTATGCTACTGCTCTACTATTTGAGATGGATACACTGGGCTTGCCTCGTAATGCAAAAACTAAACCTAAAAGCAAAATAGACGAATCACTTACATCAACTTTCTCAGCTTTATACTCGAAACCAAGAACATCCAACAAAAAACAAATCTGATCTGCCGCACTCTGACCAAAATTTTTACGCACAAATGCATGATAATCGTCAATGAAGACAGAAGAAGGGATACGAAACAGCCCGCGAATAATAGAGTTAATAAGAAACGCAACTCTACACCAGCAAACAACACTATGCGTGTTGCCAAAAAGCAGGCTAAAGCCTCTGAAAGCCACAAACTTCACCTTCTCAACATCCCAAACCACTATATAATTCCCGTGCTCTTGACCTTCGACAATGCCTAAAGTCTTGTACGCACCCTTGATGTCAATTACTAGCCCATCAATGTTGATGTCACCGCTAAGACACTTTTCTAATTCACTGTCTACCGAAAAAAGCAACTCGTTCAATGCTGAAAAATCATTCGAGTTCTGAGCTTCATCGTTCTTCCGCTTACGGGACTGAAAAGAGAAACACGACGCAACACGCTTATCAAGTTCGGGGCAGGCCTGCAGCCTTGCCGTGACTGTCGCCGCTGCCAGCGCCTGTAAAGGCGATGGCAGCGGGACTCTACGGTCTAACTCAGCACCAAAATTAAAAATACGAGCATCGTCGATCATGCGGCACCTAGACTTCTGCAAGATTGCAAAACGAGGGATCACATGAGTCACCGCAGGGGGCAAAGATGATAACTCAAATGGTCCTTCAAGGAGTCCTTCGCCGCGCTCCTGAAGCGTCGTGCTCCAAATTAAATCTAAAACAGCCGGGTCAACGTGCTTCGGAGGGCGTTTAAAAACCCCAGAACCTATCGCGCAACGCCTTGTGATCTTTTCTAACAAATCGCCATCCGTCTTCGGTTTTCTATATTGCCAACCTTCAGGACAGTAAACTTTATTAATACACGTGCCACCTAAAAGCGGGAGCTTCCACGCAAAAGGATCCGATTTGTGAAAAAGGGAACTCAATTTCCTCAACAACGAAACATTTTTCCAACCAATAACTCTATGATTCTCACGATCAAAGAAATTGAAACATTCAGGAGAGCTTGCAGGCGCAAAAGATTCAGACAGCAACTCCTCAAGCTTTGATCTACCAGATTCTAACGACTCTTTAGAAGGCAGCTGCTGCAGAATAATATCTAAATTCTCAGACTCTATGATCTCGTCAGATCTACGCGCTAACGATGCACTAGCATCTTCCAAAACTCTATCAATATATCTAGATGCATCATTATGAATCTCGTGACTCCCAAACCTGTGTGTCTTTCTAGACATCGTCAAGGTCAACCTTAACAAAGACGGGGCGAAGAAAAAGATTTCTGAGGGAAAAAAACAAAAAGGAGGGGGAGTCAAAATGCTTTCCTACTAAATGTCAAGGCTCGATAGTCAGTTTTCTTGTATCAAGGTAGAGCAGTCCTTTCGCACTCACAAAAACAACTCTCCTCCTGCAACAACAGCAAACTCATCACAACCACCGAACTTTCTCCAAATAACTGCTCTCGTCCAATTTGCAACCACTGATTTGCTACTCCATTTCAAAACAAGCTCTTATTACAAAGAAACAAAGACTCTCGGTATTACCGCACTGTCACCTACAAAACTAAATTACCGAAACGGAAAGAAAAACAATTCTAAGACACCAGGTGGCAAAAACAAACGCACTCTTCTGGAAGAAAGACAGCGCCGCCCTACTTTGAATTCGCACTCTGAGAGGCTCGTCGCGACAATAAAAACCTGCCCCGAGGAACGTCAAAGGAGGGTAGCTCCTTCCGCAGAAGGAAGCTAACGAGCCTCACAGAGACGAACCGCGTAGGGCGGCGCGGGTGGGCGGGTGGGAAAAAAAGAATCCCGAATAGTCCGCACCATCCCCAAGTCCGCAAGGACGCAACAATACAACTCTACTCAACAAAACGCCGCGAAATGCAGCTAGTACCGCTACAACCAAAACTACGTGTGAGCTTCTACGGGGTCTTTGCACTCACGGCCCAAACAAAACACGATACTGCACAACCACAAGAAGATGACCTGACAACCGACGTGACCTGTTTCTGCCGCCTGGTGTATAAACAGAAATTTAAGCAAGCTCAAATTCCATATTTATACACGGGGCCGTCATACACAACTTAGAAGGTAAACGAACGGGGAAAGTAAATCTAACAGGTGGGGACTCGATGAGACTCTGTTCCCTAGCAGTGAGACGCACGCGCACTAAGACATCTTTAGGCTCTAGAACCCAGAAAACACCAAGTGCACGCACCGATCACGATGGAAGCCTGCACGTTAGACGGCTATGCTTCCTTTGCCTCATCGACTCATTACACTCGACAACAGCGAAAAAACAGAACACCATTGATCGCACGCCCATGGCCAAAACTCGCTGTGTCAAGAAACCACCTGCCTGATACAAATTCGACTTCAGTTCAGCAACTTATGAATCGATCTACTAACAAAGGCCATCTGAATTTCAATCGTACACAACCCTACACATCTGCGTCCTCATTCTCACTTTCACCGGCAGAAACAAAATCGTCAATATGATTATCTGACTGAAGTTCGGCCTTTGCCGCCTTGATCATACCTGCGCACTGAAGATTGCGCTCGTTAACATACCTACGCCAAGCAAAATTCTTATTACTCCAAGATCCAGCCACCAAAATCTGACTTAAACTACCTCCAGCTGCTGCAATTGCAGCACAACCACCGCGACGACATGAATGTGTTCCCCAACAACCTACTTGATGATTGTCAGCCAACGAACGCTTCAAAGTAGACAGAACAAGAGGGTAGTCGAGTCGCGGAAAGACTCGCTGGCCCGGGTCATACTTCAAAACGTGGGCCTTAAAAAAACAATGAAAAGGACAAAAATCCCTCGCCCAAGAAAAGGCTTGCATCTCGCCTTCTTCGCCGGAAGACTCAACATCAGCGCACGTGCACTGCCGGGTGATGCAATCCCCTTCAAGTCGATTTTTCCTAGATCTAAGCCTAATAGTAACCGAGCAAGCCTCCTCATCACACCAAATAGCAGAGTGATGCTTCAGTTTCTTTCTTACTCAGATCACGGTCTTCGTCAGAAAAGGAACGCTTCAGAAAAATTCCTTCGTCTCCACACCTCAGTAAAAAAATCCAACAGACTGAAATCAAAAATTTAAAACTTGCGATAGTATTAGGATCCTGCAACAGAAGATTTAAACACGCGGGGGAAATAGGATCCATTGATCTAGTAGGAGGCTGCCACTTCTTGATCCCACGGGAGATCGAAGCAGCGTCAACCTCCGGGAACTTCAACTGAAAACAGTGGCAAACTTTCTTAAGAGCACACTTAGCAACATTCATCGAACCGGCGCACTTCTGGATAGCAAGACAACCCTCAACTTTCGCTGTGGACATAGGAAATGGCTTTTCTGCCAACGAAAGCACAAAACTACAATACCCATAAAAATGCGAGAAATATGTGTTCCAGGTAGATTGGGAAATGCTTTCACCTTTGATAAAATCGGCATTACTCCTAACTGTTCGCTTTGCTGCTAATGGCCCCTGACTTGCTAAAACTTGTATCTTTTGTGCAGGGGTCTGCTCAGAATCTAAGACCATCTCCTTCTGTGCTTCAGTGTATTTTTTAAACCTACCCAACATCACTTCCACCTTCGTCCCAGCGTTGAGGAAAATTGCCGGATCTGAAGATGCTAACTGACTCACTTCTCCATCTTTTTCAACTGCCCCAAGAGGCCGCAGCGGCCTCTTTCTAGACGATGACGAGACCGAACTGGAAGAAGAAGAAGACGTCACAAAATGGCCTGCGTGAATAGCTAACAGGTTACTGCCACCACTCACTTCTTTCACACCTTCCGCAGAACTACTTGTAAACGCCTTTAACTTCCCATCTTCTCCAACAGTCCACGACCTAACGCTAGTGGCCTTCTGCTCTCTTGCCGTAACATAATTCCCACCATTCTTAGTGTCGGCTTCACGCAGACTTTTCAAAAATGCTTCGAACATCTTCTCTCCTTTAAGTGAATTAATCAAAATCTACTACCATTCTACATGGAAACTCTTGTGTGTAACTAAAATTCCTAACCAATACAAGACGATACTACCTACAAACCACTAAAACTAACTCAGTGACAACTATAATTAGACTTTCTCACAAAACAACTTAACTCACAGAAACATATAATCTAAGAAACGTTAATCATGCCTATGAAATGAACTCGATCAATTCTTCACCTAATTAGTTTCATCAAAAAAAAGCAACGACGTCAGCGAATGGCTGACCGGGAAGTTGAAACATTTGCTACCTCAGTCGAGCTCTGGTTAGGCCAAGTCTCGACTGCTCTGACTGCAAACGCACAGCTAACAAGTCTAAGGACAAGATTACGAAGCTGAAGCGGCCGCAGCCTCAGTACTGTTTACATTTTCGGACTTGGTCGTCGTATTAGATCCCGACGAACTCGAGCTCGACGACTGAACGCTCGAACGAAGCACCTCGCCACAATAATCTAAGTCCAAACTCCAATCATTCAAAGAGCGAGCAAAACTCTTAATATCTTGAGCTTCGCTTCTCGAAAGCGGTAGCGAATGATCAAAAGTACAAGAAGAAAAACCACAAGTAACTCCACGATTCTGACCTTGACGAATCCAAGTGAAACACTTCCTACTTCCTTTCCCTTTTCCTTTCCCTTTTCCTTTCCCTTTTCCACCTTGGCCACCACCTCCATAAGGGCTTGGCTTCTCCGGTGACCAACTCTTCAAACGCGAATCAACTAAAGCCATCTTCCGATCCAACTCCTCACTCTTCCGCACGGTTTCCAACCTGCGAATTTCCGAAATAACACATACGAGAGAGAAGCTTACGTATGTATTGCAGAAACGACTTGCTGACTAATCAAGACTGACCAATGAATTCACTTTTACACAGAATTGCCTCGATGGAG
>CAJINU010000009.1:0-19092 GCA_905178165.1 Amoebophrya sp. A25 | reverse complement strand
GCGCCGTACGCAAAAAAGGGAATGTGATAGATTGTCGCATGTGTTGAGCCAGAAACGTCGCAGCCATCTCCGCACTTTCCTGTAACTACTACCCCTGTTGTAGCCGGAAACGGAATTGACACGGAAACTCCACCACTTTGAGCACCAAGATGATACATAATGTAACGCCTCAAAGAAGTAGTACGCGAGCACAAGCCACATGGGCAGTGCTACACATAGCAACAGAAACTGCAAGCATGGCAACAGCACGAACTCGAATACAACTTCAATTGCCATCAGCGTACACGAGAGTGCTAAGGACAGCAAACACCCGCAGTACCCCGGCAACAGCCACATACTCAGTGTAGCTGCACAAGTCGCAGATCTAAGCGTTATCATGCTCCCGATGTTGATCGGCCTTGATGCAGCTCAAAGGAACTGCACCAGAAAGATTAACTCCGCTTTCGATTTCGACTGAGAATCGTGGAGGTTGTATACTTGTTGTTGTTCTTATGGATGATTCACCTTCAAAGTCAAACTGCTTTCTATTTCTTTTCTACTCAACATAGGATAGCAGCTACTTTTATATAATTGCGAGTAGGTCCAGACTCAAGCTGTTCCTTGAAGTACAACTAGCAAACGACTAATATGACTGGATAAGTTCTTGAATACGAGAAGTACAACATCCGTGCTCTTGATCAAGTATTTCAAGCTTCTCTTGCCAGTAATTCGACTACCTACTTCTAGACACGACAGATCCGAAGATAACACGACTACAACAAGCATCACTCGTCTTTGACATGATCAGACAGCGAACCTCCTCCCCAGGAGGTTCAATCAGGATTTTCATAAATATCACTCATCCACTCAACATCTCCCGTTTTCGAATCATAGCCCTTTCATCGATAAGCACATACGAGGACGAGCCCAAAAAACTGACATCCCAATTTGCATCCTCAACTCAAAGTAACAGCAGTGAACACACTGCTGCAGCTACCTTCTCCACTATGCACCTACTGGCCTCTTTCCACTCGGTTTGCGTTTGCTATTTTAGGTTAGGAATCCTTCACAATCACATCGAGCTCTCGTCTGCTTATAATTATATCAAACGCACAAGTGCTGGACGAACAAGTAACGATGTCAAAGGAAACTTCGAGGACAGGTATAAGGCACCTTCATTGGGGCTAAAGAGTTAAATGTTCGGCATTTGCATCCGCATCATGTGTATCAAGCGTGTCAATGGACCACGGACCCGAGCATAGTGGTAATCTAGGTGCTCTAGGACTGCCAATACCTCAACAAGTGCTGACCACCACATCTCCTCAAGTGCAAGAGCGCCCATATTAGTGCTCCTGGTCATCCCATCACGCTCTGTTGGAAGATAGTTATGATGCTCTCAGAAGAAGAGTCCGTGACAATATCCTCTTCTACGTCCTCACCAGTAGATCCTGTTCTTCTTGCAGCGTCAGCTACTCCTCGTTCCGTGTTAGAGTTACAGTTAGAAGCATCAGTCTATATTCCTGGGTTATGAAGAAAGAGACCCAATTTCTGAAATTGATGACGAGCAGTTCGTTGTACGAGTCAACACAGCAGCTACATTGTTGATTGTACATCATTTATTATAGCACTAAATACGCTTAAAACAAGTCCAAGTCGTAAGTTTGGTCATCCCGGTCCCGGCAGTGAAGTCCTCGTTGACACAGAATCGAAACCACAAGCCAATCCTTTTTATGGCGTCACCCTTCAGAAGGCTCCAGGGTCAACGCCAGCAGTGCCTCTGCTTGCGTCTTAGGCGAGCCCTACAAATTTTTCGCCACTACAAGGTTGGTCGCGGGCCCTAATAGTTGCTAGGGCTTGTCCGGTAGATAAGGCGACGAAAATCGAAGCAGTGGGAATTTCATCATCTTCTTGAGTATCGGTCATTTCGCCAAAATAATTGATACCCGTCTTCTGCTACCTCTTTTGCGCGCCTATTTTTTGATTCATCAGAGAAGATCCACCGCAAATTAGAAATAGAGTGACGAGTGGTAAGTGTAAAAAATACCTGTTTAATGAGTGACATTCATTCAACCAGTAGATGTAGAACAATATCAACATCTTCATATGCAGCGGGGGCACAGCAATCTTTACCTTCGTCGAACAATAAACACGTCAGACGCATGAGAGGTTAGGTTAGGTTGTGAAGTCTGCACATCGAGCCAGAAAAAAAATATCAAACGATATCTATTAGACGTATCTCAGCAGCCTCATGCAAGTACCATTACTCAGCTCCCCGTCGTCAACACTCGTAGAGTTATGCGCGAGTACTTCCGTTCCCGCGATACCCTCGCTCCCGACAGTGGCAAGGACATAGTTCACCGCTCCTGCCGCACCAGAGACCGGGAAGACGAGAAACCCTGCTATGTATTAGAGGACGGCGGGAACACATTATGGAGGTGGATTTTAGATGAAAAATATTATGGAGGTGGATTTTAGATGAAAAATATTATGGAGGTGGATTTTAGATGAAAAAAGGAGCCGAGTTCCTGTTAATGGAAAACTACTCCGCACTACTCTTGATAAACCTGATCTTTGGAAATTGGCGCGCATATACGGATCAAGGAGCAGGTGCAGGAGGGCCACGAGTTAACATTTTGTCATGTCAGTACTCGTCGGGGACAGGAGGGGTGAAGGGGCAGTGTGGTCGGCGGTGTCGATTATATTTCTGTTTACTACTTGTGCAAACCACGCTGCAAGATCAAGGTGACGATAAAACGTAGTTGCACCATTGCGGAAAGTTCACCTAGTCGAGCGGTTTGAGGTTCGCTTGGTCGCTTATAAGAACATGATATCGATCATTAAGTAGCCTTAAGAAAGCTGCGCCGCCCTCACGCGATTATAGCGGAACAGGTAAGGCGAGAAGGGGTGCAAAATCATGACGCCAGTACCTTCGGTCCACGTGCCAGGCTCGTGTATGGTTGGTAGTAGAAGGAACAAATACAAGACGCAAGTGGGCTGGATGTCGATCGCAGCCGAAGTAAAAAACCTTTCATCTCCACCCACTCTCGTGAATGGACTACTACTGCCACACACACACTTTCAAAAGTAAGGCATCAGTGAGAACCTAATCTCATCTTTTATCTGATTCTGAGTCTTTCAAAGAAATAAAGGTTGTGTCTGAACTTCTTCAGACTAGATGCACAAGACCCCAAAGGCATCCCGTTCCTCGAGAGCAGCACGCGCTGTAGGTACGCTTTCAAATAAACAATTATTTCTTACAGTTATCGCGATTCTTTTATTACATCACACACGCTCTCAGCACACGCGTCTTGATTTGAAAATCGACTCAACACGACCAGTTGCAGTCGTCCTTTAAGGCTTAATATCTCCATTGCAAATATAATCACTCTAATGGCCATCACAATGCCGTCAATGTTCTTGCAGAGTTTTAATGCTGTTGTACAACTAGATCAAAGCGCCGTCGTCCTTGCGCCTGCTATACGCTTCATTTGCCACATCAAATTACGAACACCAGGCACACCAACGTTACGACATCAACCTACGTCTATTCCGAAGACGACGACAACTACGAGAGGCTTCTTTCATCTTTCGAGTAGAGCGATCGAACTCAATCAATGCTTTTCTTTGAAGTTGTTTGAGCCGCGAAGTTGGTTCCAGGGTAAAACGGATCACTTTATCGTTGATTCAACTCAGCAGCAAAATAAATCATGTGAAAAGACGACATCAAAAACGAGAAAAACAAATGAGTCTCACCTTATTAATATAGTCAGTTGAATCCATAGTTAGTAGCATCATTTATCTCATAGCATCCTCTTGTCGTGTTTCCAAAAAGAGCAGTACCCTGGGGCCCCTTTCGAGGCCTTCCACCCCCGGCAGACGGCTCCTGAAAGGGTCCGGGGCTACAGGGAGCCCCTCCCTGCGCTAGGCGGAGGGCACCGTCGCCCTGAGCCCTGGATCATATATAAGTCGAGAATTACCGTGCCCACACTTGCAATGTGTTTCAGCGTGCCCTTCGGAACTCATCTCACCCTTAGCCAGCATTTTAGAAGACCAGCATCCTGAGGCCTTTTCCGTTTCCCTTTGGAAACGTCCCGTCTAGGATGCTTCTGAGCTCGTCTCGTTAGGTGAATGCTTCTGGACTTCTGGAGATGGATTAGAACAAAAAGCCTTAATTGCCGTTCCCGTCTTCCCATCGTTAGTACACAACGTGAGTGGTTGTGCATGAGACTTATGCTTTTCGAATCCCAGTGTGTCAAGTGGGCGACCAGGCCTCCCGAACAACGTATTTGCTCTCGTTGGTCCACCAGCTTCACCTTCAGCACGGATCCTAGATTTAGATGAGTAGAGCAGAATTTTCTTTTTCCCAGCGCAATAATGTACGAAGAAGAAGGTACGAATGCTTAGTGAGGAGAGTGCACTGCTAAAGACTAGTAAGTACTATTGAAGAGCAAAGGTGTCATGCGAATGTAAAAAGAAGAAGCTGAAGTTGTAAGCACGAAATCGCATACCAAACAGTTTGCCTCAATTGAAAATAAATTCGGCATTACTCCTCCTTCCTCTACACTGGAGCTTTCCATTGCTTCCTCCTCTGCGCGCGGTAAGAATTTTGGAGGTCCTTCGCGGTGCTGCTGAGGTAGTTCCATTTTTTCCATGTCTTGTGCAGCAGCAGTAGAAGGAGCAGCACTAGATGCGCATCTGAGTCCACGCAGAAGCTGTCGCAAATCTTTGGGGAAATCTGAAACATCTATGAGATTTTGATCTCCGTGTCGTCCTCCTGCTGCGGTACTCAAAGCTGTACTGTATTATTGGTGGAACTAGAAGGTCCTCGTGCTTGTTGAAACAGTACTTGTTTCTTACTTTCGTTCTGTTGCTCCTTGTTGTGTTTATTAGCGGATGAGCCTCTCTGGTTCGCTGAAGGGCTCCTTCTAGAAGCCTCCCCACCAACTGTTCCTCCTCCTCGTCCTCCACTACGCATATTTGAAAAATACACCTGATCATCAGAGGAAAAATCGTCATTTTTGCTTTCTCCTTCGTCATAAAACAACAGCCTCTGTCGCTGATGTGGAGGAGCTCCAGGATGTTGTTGAGCAGGATGTTGTTGATCGAGACCTGCTTCTGTCCTCTTTTCCGGAGACAAATCGCGACCACGTTCCAGTGCTAGTGTTCTGAAGCTGAACTTGGGAGACGCGCCACCAGATGCCTGCGCAAAGTTATGGATTTGTGGTTTTTTCCATTCAGACTGACCATCGAGGCTCCCCTTTGAAAAAAATTAGAGCTCACAACAATTCATTTTGAAAAGCATCTTTGGCGTGTTTTCCCCTCACATCGAAAGGGAACAGAGATGCTCCTCAATATGAATTTTTAGTACGGTAAGCCTTAATATAAGGGGCAAAGGAGCTGCAGGAGCCTCGATGGTTGTAGGGAGGGAAAAAACGTCATAAAAGTCCGCAGACCCGAATCCGAATTTCGCTGCTAGCCTGGCCAGATATAATTCTGGATCGGGCTTGTCGATCTCGGGAGGTTTGTCATCCTTCTCTTCAGGTGAAGCCTCCTTGGAGGATTTTCTTCGCGATTTCTTGTTCTTGATGAACACCATCTTTTTGTGGTAATGAAGAAGATTGTTCTTTTGCAATTGGTACTCTACTTACGCTTAGGTTTCTCAGACTTAGATGGAGCATTAGTACTTACTTGATACTAGGCTCGTCAGGCTTAGAAGTGTTAGTAGATTTTCAATGCTTGTTCATCTTTCTCGTCTTGTTCCGGCTCCGCTTGTACTACGTTGTAGTTGATGTAAGGCCTTCTAGTCGCGTCTGGCAGTATCAATATCATGCTTCTTCGCTCGTGAACAAGTAGCGTTGTGCGTTTTGCAGCAGCAGTGCGGCTGCAAGTTCAGACTCTATCTCTACTATTGGTATTGCGTTCTGTTGATGTTAAGAGTGTGCCTTCATGTTGCCACGCTTTCGTCTTCTAAGGCTCCTTCACCAGTGAGTCGTTCTGGTTGTCATCGTGATCCTACGATGCGTGCTGCGACGGCTGAGCCAGCAACTTGCTTGACACGCGAGTCCAAAGTAAAGCGATTTGCGACGCCTCAGCTACACAGCGCCCTCATGTACGCGGGGCCAAGAAGAGGGTGAGGGACCAGGAACGCCATGATAATTCCATGATGTTGATGCGCTTCTTGATTTTATGAATTTTGACATTTTTCATTAGCTTCATTCACTGGAGGTCTCCACTAGTATTTCAGCGTCTTTCTCTTATTTCAGTTAGAACTCTCTCAGCTTTCCTTCTACAACTTGTTGTAGTTCGGAAGACTTTACATTAGTTGTTCACTGTATTCACTAGTATATTGCAACTGCGTCTCAGACTAGTACGGCACCTTTATGTTGACAACTACAGATGCCCTTCCGGTTGTATCAGACTCTTTTATTAGAGGTAGCTTTTTGGTGTTCGTTTATCCCGCTTGTTATGGCTGTCCCCCTTAGGAGAGCCATAACAAGCGGTAACAAAAGCACCTTTCACCTACCCTTAATTTTAGTCTTAGCCGTCCTAGATAGACGAACAGTCGATGACACGGGAAGGTGATCAGTGTCATCTTTTGAAGGAGACCCGAGCATCAGTGTCAACATCCTCATCGCCATCTGGACGACACCATTGAGCTTGAGGCATCGGCATCCCAGCCGATCCTAGCAAAGTCTTTGTGTTCGACGTTGCTATTCCTATTTGTACGTAGCACTGCGGCTTTATCAGGGAGGTGCCAATCTGATCAAAAGCTGGGTTTCTCTGCTTGTGTCTGTAGTCGAAAAATACATGCTTTCTTTTCACATACAAGCTTGAAAGCCTTTTTCTATAATCCTTGTAGTTTCCATTCCATGGCGTCCCTGGCTTTATCTTGTCTAAATTGTCCACATGTTTCTGAAGTGATCAGATGAGTGTGAGTCGAGGAGATCTCGTGGAGATCACAACTCGATCTCCTATCCACGACGTCAGCATGGAAGGTAGTTTCTCGGTTTAGCTCAGACTCAAAAATGAGGAAACTAACTACTTCTAATATTGTGTGAAAGGACTACATTTTTGCAACTCATTAAGCACAAAACTATCGCAACTCATAATTAAGGACAAAAATTTTGCAACCCATTAAGGGCAAGAAGTCGCCCGGGAAATCTTAATAGGCAGGTTGCCGAATAGATTCACACCATCAAGGACAAAATTCTTGCAACTCATTAAGAGCTTGGGCTAGGACAAGGCCTTTGCAACTCAATAAGGACAAATAATACCCTTGCCACTAGGATGATAAACGAGCCCAATAATGTAACAAACTATCTAACTAGTACTAGATCGCAAAGCGAAAAAGTCTACAGTGCTCCCTAGTAGCTTGTACTTACGTCGGAAAGAAATATCGTGGCAGCAAAGTAGTGAAAAAAGGCCCACTTCAAACATCAATATTTATACATTCTCTGAAGATATTAATGCCACGTCGACTAATTATATCAATCTGAGGAGACTACTTCTCATACAACAAATTGTCATCGTTTCCGAAAAGTTTGAGTTTGTTGCTCTTATTCAACAATAGTCCAGATTGTAGCTCCAGCGCACTCCTATGATTGAACAAATAGTGAAAACAGTAGCTCAATACACTGGTGAAGCAATGGGTTCTTTTATTCACTGACATCAAACTACAGTAGGTACAAGATCCACAGCGGATCATCTTTTTCAACGACTACAGAAGTTGCACAACATGTACAACGCGCAACACCAGATCACGTCAACAAAAATTCAGTAGTCGTTTCTGTTGTAGTAATGCTAACGCAACAAAACCATGTGAGGAACGACAGAATGTGAGCAAGTGTCGTATTACACTGTCTATGGTGGATATCTATCTATCATTATGATGCCTGATAGAATTATTAATAGTGGACATCTTCAATGATCTCTTGCCGTCTAGTCAACGAGTACTACCGCTTACCATTCTTCATATACATTCGTGAATAATACTAAAAACAAGACTTCTGAGATTGAGATACAATGAAGAAAATAACACGATCGATTGATAAACTCAAGCTGCTTCATTTTCCCTCGATAAGTTAGTACTATCAACTACCTCTACAACGAACCCACTAGATTGGAACAATTGAAAAGTTGTTCTTGAATACACTATCTATGTGTAGCAAGCACTTCTTCCCTGTTACATTTAGGCACCAGGAGCGACATCAATTCAATTCAAGAGGTGTCTGTCAGGGGATTGAGGTTCTCGAAAGCAACCAATATCGTTCGATATTGCTCGAACGATAGACCTGGTCATGTTAGAAGAAGGTGCGTCTCAAGATTATCTCGTCAGAATTCCAGTCCTAAAACTGTCGTGACTGAAGCAATTATAGTAGAAATGAAGTGGGAGGGAGCAAATAAGCTTTGAAGCGGGGAGAACAGCAAGAAAGCAAAAAAAAGTACGGAGGGAGCAAAGAAATTACAACTACAAGACGAGCCATAATTTGGTTTCACCCGGTTCCAGCGCGGGGCTTTCGGCATGACATGCAACTTCATAAGTAGCGTATGTGTGCCCCTCTTTCTTCTGGTTTTTCATGTCCTCGACCATGCCTTGGACACCACCTTGAATATATCTAAATAAAAATGGTGCATTCACCTCGTATGCCTTCTTGTAGGCCTCTTTTAGCTCAGGAGCGTCTTGGCTCCCACCTTTCTCCTTTGGATTCAATGCACCAAGGTCGACGGCGTTGCTAGAGTAGACGATCTGTCTGTGGATATTATCCATTCCCCCTTTTAGGGGAAGGGGTGAAGATACTAGTTTAAAGATCGAATTATAATCAGCTAATATTTTGACTTTGCGTATCTTGCCACCTTCACGAATTCGTCCGCTGATTGACTCCTGGAAGCTCTCCATCTTCTGACGTACATCATCATTCGGGGGAGTAACCGGCCGCAGATAAGGCTGGCCAATCTGCTCTCGAGTATGTTTAGGACGAGGTACATCAGCAGAGAGCCTCCAGGGGTATCTGTTAGTGTCGAACGCGTTGTTCGCCTCAGCCCAGTCTCCTTCCACGGTGTACCCTTCGCGACACATTCTCAGGAACACTTCCTCAGTGAGAAGAGCCGCCTGTATAGAGAATAACACCTTACTGTTGAACGTGATGTAGTAGCGAGGACCTGCAAAGAAGTTTCGCAGGTCATGAAGGTGGTCTTCTGCCACATTTTCAAACTGCACAACAACTTGCTGTTTCTCCACAGGATTACGATCCCCATCTTGTGGCCGAACAAATGGAGGCTGCTCGTCAGAGACGTAGTTCGTAAATACTACTGGTGATAGTTTGTCAGACAATGGAGAAGAATACTTCAGCCTAAGCATGTTCTGCTCAAGCTTGCTGATTTCTTGTCCCATGGCGTCTCCATCTCCTCGATTTTCGTGGTCCTCCACCAACTTCAGACCCAGATCCAGAGCTTGTGATAGATCTGCGTCTGGTCTCCAATTTGCTAGTGTCTGCTGTTCTTTTTGTAGTTTTTCAAGCTCCTCCTTGTTGCTGGAGATGGTGCGCGACACAGTTTCTGGACCGCGTCGCTGCAGATCAAATTGTTTTTGTTCATGGCTTTGCTGTTGCTTTTCTCGTTCTTTTCGTTGCTGGTCTCCTTTTGTTGTCAGCGTCGTTACAGCTGTCTCCAGTCGTCCAAGATTCGCCGCAGAAATCATGAACGATGACAAGATAATCAGAATAAAGCATGTGCTTGATGTTGTATACGTGAATAGGGTAAACCTCTAGATGGATAAACTTTGCGAACACAAGGTTAATCGTGGGCCATAAAGATTGTTCCCTCTCGTGTTCCTTGTCCGGTAGATACAACGACGAAACTCGACGAAGCAGTGGGAATTTCCTCATCTTCTTGAATATCGGTCATTTCGCCAGAATAATTGACACGCATCTTCTGCTTCCTCTTGCGAGCGGCTATTTATTTTTGATTCGTCGGACATCCACCGGGAAAAATGAGGTGAAGAGAGTGCTGAAAAGCATGTACAAATGTAAAAGATGCCTCCTTTTTGGTGTTGACATCCATGTCTACAAAGATGCCCTTGACTGGTGCAACAGTATCTACATGATATTCGGCACAACAATTTTTACTTTTGTCGAACAATAAACACGTCACCAAGATAGAAAAACAAAAACAAACTATGTAGTTGCTGGAGCAGACCTAAGTAGAAAAAACTAAGATTAAGATATAATTAGACCTATCTCAACAGGCTCACGTAAGTACCATTACTCAGCTCCCCGTCGTCAACACTTGTAGAGTTATGCACGACTTCCGTTCCCGCGATGCCCTCGCTCCCATCATCAAGATGTTGAAGATGATTTTTCCGCGGTGGATTGTTGTTTATTGATGCTGTTGCTAGTGCTACTGGTAGAGCGCCAGACATCACACCATAGTAGAAGGTCACAGCGGGAAGCTTGTCCACCATCATGGCACCGAAAACACAACAGAAAGACGCAACAAAGCCACTGCAGCCAAGACCAGCAAAAGGAAGTAGTAGAAGACCAGGACCCTCTCGTCGATGAGCCTCGCCGCCTCCTTTTGTTCTATCTGTTTTTTGCATTCTACTATTCTTCCTACGCGCTAGGCGGGAAGATGATGTCCTCGTTGAAAAAAACGCTGCTCGTGCAGCGGCCGAAGACTCTCTTAGTGGCTGAGCCCAGTGTCTCTTAGTGGCTGATGCCCAGCGCCGTACGCAAAAAAGGGAATGTGATAGATTGTCGCATGTGTTGAGCCAGAAACGTCGCAGCCATCTCCGCACTTTCCTGTAACTACTACCCCTGTTGTAGCCGGAAACGGAATTGACACGGAAACTCCACCACTTTGAGCACCAAGATGATACATAATGTAACGCCTCAAAGAAGTAGTACGCGAGCACAAGCCACATGGGCAGTGCTACACATAGCAACAGAAACTGCAAGCATGGCAACAGCACGAACTCGAATACAACTTCAATTGCCATCAGCGTACACGAGAGTGCTAAGGACAGCAAACACCCGCAGTACCCCGGCAACAGCCACATACTCAGTGTAGCTGCACAAGTCGCAGATCTAAGCGTTATCATGCTCCCGATGTTGATCGGCCTTGATGCAGCTCAAAGGAACTGCACCAGAAAGATTAACTCCGCTTTCGATTTCGACTGAGAATCGTGGAGGTTGTATACTTGTTGTTGTTCTTATGGATGATTCACCTTCAAAGTCAAACTGCTTTCTATTTCTTTTCTACTCAACATAGGATAGCAGCTACTTTTATATAATTGCGAGTAGGTCCAGACTCAAGCTGTTCCTTGAAGTACAACTAGCAAACGACTAATATGACTGGATAAGTTCTTGAATACGAGAAGTACAACATCCGTGCTCTTGATCAAGTATTTCAAGCTTCTCTTGCCAGTAATTCGACTACCTACTTCTAGACACGACAGATCCGAAGATAACACGACTACAACAAGCATCACTCGTCTTTGACATGATCAGACAGCGAACCTCCTCCCCAGGAGGTTCAATCAGGATTTTCATAAATATCACTCATCCACTCAACATCTCCCGTTTTCGAATCATAGCCCTTTCATCGATAAGCACATACGAGGACGAGCCCAAAAAACTGACATCCCAATTTGCATCCTCAACTCAAAGTAACAGCAGTGAACACACTGCTGCAGCTACCTTCTCCACTATGCACCTACTGGCCTCTTTCCACTCGGTTTGCGTTTGCTATTTTAGGTTAGGAATCCTTCACAATCACATCGAGCTCTCGTCTGCTTATAATTATATCAAACGCACAAGTGCTGGACGAACAAGTAACGATGTCAAAGGAAACTTCGAGGACAGGTATAAGGCACCTTCATTGGGGCTAAAGAGTTAAATGTTCGGCATTTGCATCCGCATCATGTGTATCAAGCGTGTCAATGGACCACGGACCCGAGCATAGTGGTAATCTAGGTGCTCTAGGACTGCCAATACCTCAACAAGTGCTGACCACCACATCTCCTCAAGTGCAAGAGCGCCCATATTAGTGCTCCTGGTCATCCCATCACGCTCTGTTGGAAGATAGTTATGATGCTCTCAGAAGAAGAGTCCGTGACAATATCCTCTTCTACGTCCTCACCAGTAGATCCTGTTCTTCTTGCAGCGTCAGCTACTCCTCGTTCCGTGTTAGAGTTACAGTTAGAAGCATCAGTCTATATTCCTGGGTTATGAAGAAAGAGACCCAATTTCTGAAATTGATGACGAGCAGTTCGTTGTACGAGTCAACACAGCAGCTACATTGTTGATTGTACATCATTTATTATAGCACTAAATACGCTTAAAACAAGTCCAAGTCGTAAGTTTGGTCATCCCGGTCCCGGCAGTGAAGTCCTCGTTGACACAGAATCGAAACCACAAGCCAATCCTTTTTATGGCGTCACCCTTCAGAAGGCTCCAGGGTCAACGCCAGCAGTGCCTCTGCTTGCGTCTTAGGCGAGCCCTACAAATTTTTCGCCACTACAAGGTTGGTCGCGGGCCCTAATAGTTGCTAGGGCTTGTCCGGTAGATAAGGCGACGAAAATCGAAGCAGTGGGAATTTCATCATCTTCTTGAGTATCGGTCATTTCGCCAAAATAATTGATACCCGTCTNGTACGCGGGGCCAAGAAGAGGGTGAGGGACCAGGAACGCCATGAAAATTCCATGATGTTGATGCGCTTCTTGATTTTATGAATTTTGACATTTTTCATTAGCTTCATTCACTGGAGGTCTCCACTAGTATTTCAGCGTCTTTCTCTTATTTCAGTTAGAACTCTCTCAGCTTTCCTTCTACAACTTGTTGTAGTTCGGAAGACTTTACATTAGTTGATCACTGTATTCACTAGTATATTGCAACTGCGTCTCAGACTAGTACGGCACCTTTATGTTGACAACTACAGATGCCCTTCCGGTTGTATCAGACTCTTTTATTAGAGGTAGCTTTTTGGTGTTCGTTTATCCCGCTTGTTATGGCTGTCCCCCTTAGGAGAGCCATAACAAGCGGTAACAAAAGCACCTTTCACCTACCCTTAATTTTAGTCTTAGCCGTCCTAGATAGACGAACAGTCGATGACACGGGAAGGTGATCAGTGTCATCTGTTGAAGGAGACCCGAGCATCAGTGTCAACATCCTCATCGCCATCTGGACGACACCATTGAGCTTGAGGCATCGGCATCCCAGCCGATCCTAGCAAAGTCTTTGTGTTCGACGTTGTTATTTGTCCGTAGCACTGCGGCTTTATCAGCTAGGTGCCAATCTGATCAAAAGCTGGGTTTCTCTGCTTGTGTCTGTAGTCGAAAAATACATGCTTTCTTTTCACATACAAGCTTGAAAGCCTTTTTCTATAATCCTTGTAGTTTCCATTCCATGGCGTCCCTGGCTTTATCATGTCTAAAATGTCCACACGTTTCTGAAGTGATCAGATGAGTGTGAGTCGAGGAGATCTCGAGGAGATCACAACTCGATCTCCTATCCACGACGTCAGCATGGAAGGTAGTTTCTCGGTTTAGCTCAGACTCAAAAATGAGGAAACTAACTACTTCTAATATTGTGTGAAAGGACTACATTTTTGCAACTCATTAAGCACAAAACTATCGCAACTCATAATTAAGGACAAAAATTTTGCAACCCATTAAGGGCAAGAAGTCGCCCGGGAAATCTTAATAGGCAGGTTGCCGAATAGATTCACACCATCAAGGACAAAATTCTTGCAACTCATTAAGAGCTTGGGCTAGGACAAGGCCTTTGCAACTCAATAAGGACAAATAATACCCTTGCCACTAGGATGATAAACGAGCCCAATAATGTAACAAACTATCTAACTAGTACTAGATCGCAAAGCGAAAAAGTCTACAGTGCTCCCTAGTAGCTTGTACTTACGTCGGAAAGAAATATCGTGGCAGCAAAGTAGTGAAAAAAGGCCCACTTCAAACATCAATATTTATACATTCTCTGAAGATATTAATGCCACGTCGACTAATTATATCAATCTGAGGAGACTACTTCTCATACAACAAATTGTCATCGTTTCCGAAAAGTTTGAGTTTGTTGCTCTTATTCAACAATAGTCCAGATTGTAGCTCCAGCGCACTCCTATGATTGAACAAATAGTGAAAACAGTAGCTCAATACACTGGTGAAGCAATGGGTTCTTTTATTCACTGACATCAAACTACAGTAGGTACAAGATCCACAGCGGATCATCTTTTTCAACGACTACAGAAGTTGCACAACATGTACAACGCGCAACACCAGATCACGTCAACAAAAATTCAGTAGTCGTTTCTGTTGTAGTAATGCTAACGCAACAAAACCATGTGAGGAACGACAGAATGTGAGCAAGTGTCGTATTACACTGTCTATGGTGGATATCTATCTATCATTATGATGCCTGATAGAATTATTAATAGTGGACATCTTCAATGATCTCTTGCCGTCTAGTCAACGAGTACTACCGCTTACCATTCTTCATATACATTCGTGAATAATACTAAAAACAAGACTTCTGAGATTGAGATACAATGAAGAAAATAACACGATCGATTGATAAACTCAAGCTGCTTCATTTTCCCTCGATAAGTTAGTACTATCAACTACCTCTACAACGAACCCACTAGATTGGAACAATTGAAAAGTTGTTCTTGAATACACTATCTATGTGTAGCAAGCACTTCTTCCCTGTTACATTTAGGCACCAGGAGCGACATCAATTCAATTCAAGAGGTGTCTGTCAGGGGATTGAGGTTCTCGAAAGCAACCAATATCGTTCGATATTGCTCGAACGATAGACCTGGTCATGTTAGAAGAAGGTGCGTCTCAAGATTATCTCGTCAGAATTCCAGTCCTAAAACTGTCGTGACTGAAGCAATTATAGTAGAAATGAAGTGGGAGGGAGCAAATAAGCTTTGAAGCGGGGAGAACAGCAAGAAAGCAAAAAAAAGTACGGAGGGAGCAAAGAAATTACAACTACAAGACGAGCCATAATTTGGTTTCACCCGGTTCCAGCGCGGGGCTTTCGGCATGACATGCAACTTCATAAGTAGCGTATGTGTGCCCCTCTTTCTTCTGGTTTTTCATGTCCTCGACCATGCCTTGGACACCACCTTGAATATATCTAAATAAAAATGGTGCATTCACCTCGTATGCCTTCTTGTAGGCCTCTTTTAGCTCAGGAGCGTCTTGGCTCCCACCTTTCTCCTTTGGATTCAATGCACCAAGGTCGACGGCGTTGCTAGAGTAGACGATCTGTCTGTGGATATTATCCATTCCCCCTTTTAGGGGAAGGGGTGAAGATACTAGTTTAAAGATCGAATTATAATCAGCTAATATTTTGACTTTGCGTATCTTGCCACCTTCACGAATTCGTCCGCTGATTGACTCCTGGAAGCTCTCCATCTTCTGACGTACATCATCATTCGGGGGAGTAACCGGCCGCAGATAAGGCTGGCCAATCTGCTCTCGAGTATGTTTAGGACGAGGTACATCAGCAGAGAGCCTCCAGGGGTATCTGTTAGTGTCGAACGCGTTGTTCGCCTCAGCCCAGTCTCCTTCCACGGTGTACCCTTCGCGACACATTCTCAGGAACACTTCCTCAGTGAGAAGAGCCGCCTGTATAGAGAATAACACCTTACTGTTGAACGTGATGTAGTAGCGAGGACCTGCAAAGAAGTTTCGCAGGTCATGAAGGTGGTCTTCTGCCACATTTTCAAACTGCACAACAACTTGCTGTTTCTCCACAGGATTACGATCCCCATCTTGTGGCCGAACAAATGGAGGCTGCTCGTCAGAGACGTAGTTCGTAAATACTACTGGTGATAGTTTGTCAGACAATGGAGAAGAGTACTTCAGCCTAAGCATGTCCTGCTCAAGCTTGGTGATTTCTTGTCCAATGTCGCCTTCTCGACTTTCGCCCTCCACCAACTTCAGACCCAGATCCAGAGCTTGTGATAGATCTGCGTCTGGTCTCCAATTTGCTAGTGTCTGCTGTTCTTTTTGTAGTTTTTCAAGCTCCTCCTTGTTGCTGGAGATGGTGCGCGACACAGTTTCTGGACCGCGTCGCTGCAGATCAAATTGTTTTTGTTCATGGCTTTGCTGTTGCTTTTCTCGTTCTTTTCGTTGCTGGTCTCCTTTTGTTGTCAGCGTCGTTACAGCTGTCTCCAGTCGTCCAAGATTCGCCGCAGAAATCATGAACGATGACAAGATAATCAGAATAAAGCATGTGCTTGATGTTGTATACGTGAATAGGGTAAACCTCTAGATGGATAAACTTTGCGAACACAAGGTTAATCGTGGGCCATAAAGATTGTTCCCTCTCGTGTTCCTTGTCCGGTAGATACAACGACGAAACTCGAAGCAGTGGGAATTTCCTCATCTTCTTGAATATCGGTCATTTCGCCAGAATAATTGACACGCATCTTCTGCTTCCTCTTGTGGACGCCTATGTATTTTTGTCGTCGGACATCCACCGGGAAAAATGAGGTGAAGAGAGTGCTGAAAAGCATGTACAAATGTAAAAGATGCCTCCTTTTTGGTGTTGACATCCATGTCTACAAAGATGCCCTTGACTGGTGCAACAGTATCTACATGATATTCGGCACAACAATTTTTACTTTTGTCGAACAATAAACACGTCACCAAGATAGAAAAACAAAAACAAACTATGTAGTTGCTGGAGCAGACCTAAGTAGAAAAAACTAAGATTAAGATATAATTAGACCTATCTCAACAGGCTCACGTAAGTACCATTACTCAGCTCCCCGTCGTCAACACTTGTAGAGTTATGCACGACTTCCGTTCCCGCGATGCCCTCGCTCCCATCATCAAGATGTTGAAGATGATTTTTCCGCGGTGGATTGTTGTTTATTGATGCTGTTGCTAGTGCTACTGGTAGAGCGCCAGACATCACACCATAGTAGAAGGTCACAGCGGGAAGCTTGTCCATCATCATGGCACCGAAAACACAACAGAAAGACGCAACAAAGCCACTGCAGCCAAGACCAGCAAAAGGAAGTAGTAGAAGACCAGGACCCTCTCGTCGATGAGCCTCGCCGCCTCCTTTTGTTCTATCTGTTTTTTGCATTCTACTATTCTTCCTACGCGCTAGGCGGGAAGATGATGTCCTCGTTGAAAAAAACGCTGCTCGTGCAGCGGCCGAAGACTCTCTTAGTGGCTGAGCCCAGTGTCTCTTAGTGGCTGATGCCCAGCGCCGTACGCAAAAAAGGGAATGTGATAGATTGTCGCATGTGTTGAGCCAGAAACGTCGCAGCCATCTCCGCACTTTCCTGTAACTACTACCCCTGTTGTAGCCGGAAACGGAATTGACACGGAAACTCCACCACTTTGAGCACCAAGATGATACATAATGTAACGCCTCAAAGAAGTAGTACGCGAGCACAAGCCACATGGGCAGTGCTACACATAGCAACAGAAACTGCAAGCATGGCAACAGCACGAACTCGAATACAACTTCAATTGCCATCAGCGTACACGAGAGTGCTAAGGACAGCAAACACCCGCAGTACCCCGGCAACAGCCACATACTCAGTGTAGCTGCACAAGTCGCAGATCTAAGCGTTATCATGCTCCCGATGTTGATCGGCCTTGATGCAGCTCAAAGGAACTGCACCAGAAAGATTAACTCCGCTTTCGATTTCGACTGAGAATCGTGGAGGTTGTATACTTGTTGTTGTTCTTATGGATGATTCACCTTCAAAGTCAAACTGCTTTCTATTTCTTTTCTACTCAACATAGGATAGCAGCTACTTTTATATAATTGCGAGTAGGTCCAGACTCAAGCTGTTCCTTGAAGTACAACTAGCAAACGACTAATATGACTGGATAAGTTCTTGAATACGAGAAGTACAACATCCGTGCTCTTGATCAAGTATTTCAAGCTTCTCTTGCCAGTAATTCGACTACCTACTTCTAGACACGACAGATCCGAAGATAACACGACTACAACAAGCATCACTCGTCTTTGACATGATCAGACAGCGAACCTCCTCCCCAGGAGGTTCAATCAGGATTTTCATAAATATCACTCATCCACTCAACATCTCCCGTTTTCGAATCATAGCCCTTTCATCGATAAGCACATACGAGGACGAGCCCAAAAAACTGACATCCCAATTTGCATCCTCAACTCAAAGTAACAGCAGTGAACACACTGCTGCAGCTACCTTCTCCACTATGCACCTACTGGCCTCTTTCCACTCGGTTTGCGTTTGCTATTTTAGGTTAGGAATCCTTCACAATCACATCGAGCTCTCGTCTGCTTATAATTATATCAAACGCACAAGTGCTGGACGAACAAGTAACGATGTCAAAGGAAACTTCGAGGACAGGTATAAGGCACCTTCATTGGGGCTAAAGAGTTAAATGTTCGGCATTTGCATCCGCATCATGTGTATCAAGCGTGTCAATGGACCACGGACCCGAGCATAGTGGTAATCTAGGTGCTCTAGGACTGCCAATACCTCAACAAGTGCTGACCACCACATCTCCTCAAGTGCAAGAGCGCCCATATTAGTGCTCCTGGTCATCCCATCACGCTCTGTTGGAAGATAGTTATGATGCTCTCAGAAGAAGAGTCCGTGACAATATCCTCTTCTACGTCCTCACCAGTAGATCCTGTTCTTCTTGCAGCGTCAGCTACTCCTCGTTCCGTGTTAGAGTTACAGTTAGAAGCATCAGTCTATATTCCTGGGTTATGAAGAAAGAGACCCAATTTCTGAAATTGATGACGAGCAGTTCGTTGTACGAGTCAACACAGCAGCTACATTGTTGATTGTACATCATTTATTATAGCACTAAATACGCTTAAAACAAGTCCAAGTCGTAAGTTTGGTCATCCCGGTCCCGGCAGTGAAGTCCTCGTTGACACAGAATCGAAACCACAAGCCAATCCTTTTTATGGCGTCACCCTTCAGAAGGCTCCAGGGTCAACGCCAGCAGTGCCTCTGCTTGCGTCTTAGGCGAGCCCTACAAATTTTTCGCCACTACAAGGTTGGTCGCGGGCCCTAATAGTTGCTAGGGCTTGTCCGGTAGATAAGGCGACGAAAATCGAAGCAGTGGGAATTTCA